>VNJO01003463.1:0-18832 GCA_008042535.1 Drosophila tani | reverse complement strand
GTAGAGCATGAGACTCTTAATCTCAGGGTCGTGGGTTCGAGCCCCACGTTGGGCGCATCTCAATATTTTTTTGTCACCCTTTACATCATGTATCTAATTGGACTTAATTTTTATTTTTTTTTCAACAAGTAGAAAAGCTACAAAAATAAAATGTTGACAAATAAGGAAGCAAAAGGAGCTATAGCTCCTATAACGCCAATATACACTTGTTAAGGGGCTGTCCATATATTACGTAATCACGTTTATAATGAATTTTGACCCCCTTCACCCCTATGTAATCAAGAGTGATCATTGGAGGAACCCCCTCCCCTATGGTTACGTAATCATAAACATTTAAATTCCCAAAAAATTCATAAAAATAAATGTTTTTAAAATATATTTTAATATAAAATGATTACGTAATCATGGCCATGTAATCAAACATAATCATTTTGATCTGCGTACAACGGATTAGAATTCTGTCCCCAAATTTGGTGGCCCTACTTTTACAGTCTCTGTATACATTTACAATTAGTTATGTTTCCATACAAATTTAAATCATCTTTTCTTTAACTTCACTGGGCACTATTATTATGACCGCATCTGTACATCTGTATGCATGTACATATGTACATTGTATATGCATTCCATTTTAATATATGACTAAAAAAAAACCGATCCTGCCAGGAGTCGAACCTGGAATCTTCTGATCCGTAGTCAGACGCGTTATCCATTGCGCCACAGGACCGTCGGATGCTTCGTTCAAAAAGCCCTATGTAAGCGTAAGCTGTCACTGCCTTGGGGGCAACGATCTACTTAAAAACTGTCAATTTATTTAAAGATAAACAATGTAAATTTAGGAACAAGACAGTTGAGTCGACGAAACCTGTTTGCTCTAACATCAAAGCCAAAACATGAAAATGTCTTCCATACATTGCAACGCGTTGACTCAAAAGGTTCATACGGTCAATCGAACATTGTTTACTAACAATCAATATGTATTGCCGGCATCCAGCGAAAGCTAAACTAGTCAGGCATGGCAGAATACGCAAACCTGTTATCAAAATAAATTAAATATATCCCTGATAACACACGCTAGCAGTAGTGGTCAGGGTATTCCCTCAAAGCTCAGGCGGACTACTAACGCACGCTGACTTGATCAACCCGAACCTCAGTCTCATCGGCCCGATTCGCAAATTCATTTACTGTTGTTGCACAGTCACGAAGCCTAAGCAAAAAGTGTTACCTATATTCGCCTAGTTAATCATTAAATGGCATTTCAAATGGCAGTACACTCAAAAAAATCCGAGATGAATCGTCGCTTATTCATATTATCATTGATTTTATTACTATTCCCTGATCTACGTTCATACAATTTTGAATTATTATTTTATTTTTTTCTCAAGAGTTGACAGTTTCTAGCGTATATTCTTCCGATAAGAGTCTTAGAGCATCTGAGCCTTGGCATATACCTATGGTATATGGGTATCAGGAAAGCTTCGAGCGATCATTTAAAAGCACCAGCTTTTTAGGCGAATCGATAGTAGCTCCCGGCGGTCGAAGCTTCCAACATGTCGATAGAGTTTCTTTTTTTGCTCGCCACCTTGGCGATCGTGTTCTACATCTGGCAGAGGCGGACTTTCAGTTTCTGGCAGCGCCATGGGGTGAAGTTTATTCGTCCGCTACCCATTGTAGGATGCACCCGAGAGTTTTTGACCGCGCGTGTGCCATTTTTCGAGCAGATGGCCAAGTTCTATGATGCCCCAGGCTTCGAGAAAGAGCCGGTTGTGGGCGTCTTCCTGTCATATCGTCCGGCTCTGGTACTTCGGGATCTGGACTTGATTAAGACAGTTATGATCAAGAAGTTCCAGTACTTTAACAATCGAGTGCTTGGGACAGATCCTCACAATGACGCCCTAGGCCACAACAATCTCTTCTTCGCCCGCAGTCCAGCTTGGAACGAGTTGCGACACAAGCTCTCGCCAGTCTTTACCAGTGGAAAGATCAAGCAGATGTATCCGCTTATGGTGAAGGTAATAAAATATATACCATTAAATTTAACGGTACCAGTAGGGTACACGGGTATTATAGCTTAGTGTCAATCGACCGAACTTCGACCCCATATAGTATCAGCATCACCATCCGAGTCGATCTAGCCATGTCCGTCTGTCTGCCTGTCGGTTTCTACGCGAACTAGTCTCTCAGTTTTTGAGCTATCGAGCTAATATTTTTAGCATAGTCTTATTTCTTTAGCTCGCAGTATACATATATGTCGGAACGGCCGAAATCGGACCACTATATTCTATAGCTGCCATAGGAATGATGGCGAAATAAATGTAAAAAAGTTTAACTTCTCTTTTTTTAAACGTGTTTGTTTAAATTTCGAGATATAGCGGGTTTTTACGGTTTTGGAATTACGGTTTTAATTTTATTAAGATCGGCCAACTATATCATATAGCTGCCATAGAAGCGATGAAATGTAAAATTCTACATGTAAAATGTAAAATGTACACAATTTACAAAATTCGATATTTTTTTAACATTGCTTCGGTGCAAAACGGGTCACTTTTCAAAAATTTGTTGTGGCGAAACGGGTTGAGCTAGTATATTATTTTTAAATGTCATATAGTAACGTAACATTTAGACAATTTTTCTAAAAATATTTCATTGAAAAATATGTGCAAGTGATTTGCGGTGTACATCCTTACGGAAACCAGAATAAGCATTAGTTAAAGGATAATTGTCCGGAGGTATCACCGTAGACTTTTTCGATTTCTTATGAAAGTTTGAAGTCAAAAACTCAATTCTTAAATAAAAAATAGTTTAGTTGTTAAATAAAAAATATAATAAAAAATAAAATTAAAAAATACCCCAACCTGGAAAAATTAGTTGCAGAAGCTGTGTGCAAAATTTCAAAGCGATTGGTCAGGTAGATTTTTAGTAATCGTGTACACCGACTTTGAAGATGGTACTTTGTATGAGAGCGCTTTAAAGTTTTGGCTGCCCATACATCGAACATAGAATGACCCCCGTTCAACTACCCATTACTTCGTTATTTTTGCTCTAACCGATGTCAAATTTGAACTTTATATTCTTAAGATGTTGGGCATTCATAAATAAAAAAAAAATAAAAATGGCGAAAAAAAAATAAATACCCTACACCCCCCCTTAATGTGAGCGGGATTTGATCTCATGCTGTTCTTGCCAAAAACAGGACAAACCCGGCACCTACGGCTCTAGCCTACACCGTATGTTATTTAATTCGCGGCACTTGTCGCACTGTATATCTTCAACACTTTTGCTATAAAAAGCGACATTATTTTTAGAATACAGTGCATCCAATCGCTTTCATTGGTTGGATGCGATCGAGTGAGTGCTGGTGCTTCGTCGAGTATTTGTCAAGCACACTCGACTGTAGCTTTCTTACTTATTATTTTATAATTGGATTCCGGCATTGCTTTAAACCAAGAGATAATGCTTGCTTATAAGAAATAATAATAAAAATAATTTTTACCGATTAATATTAACCTATTACTCCCACAGATTGGCAAGAACCTGGAGAGCAGCGCCGATCGCTTGGGCAGCGGCTCGGTAGTCCAGATAAAGGAACTATGCGCCCGCTTCACCACGGATTTGATCGCCACAATTGCCTTTGGTTTGGAAGCCAACGCACTGCAGGTCACCAAGAGTGAGTTCTACCACCATAATAAGGCAGTTGTCTCGCCGACCTTGAGTCGCGCTTTTGACTTCGCCATTATCTTCATGCTGCCGGCCCTCGCTACGCTGACCCGCGTGAAGCTCTTTTCCAAGGAAACCACCAAGTTCATGCGGACCAGCATCAACTTTGTGCTGGCGGAAAGAAAGCGCACGGGCCTCAAGCGGAACGATCTCGTCGACATCCTTCTGGCGTGGAAAAAGGAGGCGGCCGCCAATCCGGAGAAACATCACCCGGCCAATGACTTGGACTACCTGGTGGCCCAGGCGGCCGTTTTCCAAATAGCCGGCTACGAGACGAGCTCTTCAACAATGGCACTGACGCTGTACGAGCTAGCTCACAAGAAGGAGCTGCAGGACCGCCTCCGCCAGGAGATCGTAGACTTCTTCGGCGAGGAAGACCACATCAGCTACGAGCGCATCCAGGAGATGCCCTACATGTCGCAGGTGGTCAACGAGACGCTGCGCAAGTACCCGATTGTGGGCTACGCGGAGCGCCAGTGCGCACAGCCCTCGGAGGGTGAGAAGTTTACCCTCAGTCCTTACAGCAACATGGAGCTGCCGCACGGCATGTCTATCTACGTGCCCACCCTGGCCATCCATCGCGACCCGCAGTACTGGCCGGACCCGGACAAGTTTGACCCGGAGCGCTTCGCTCCCGAAAATCGCAACAACATCAACATGGATGCATACATGCCCTTCGGCGTGGGTCCGCGCAACTGCATCGGCATGCGCTTGGGTCTCTTGCAGACTAAGCTGGGCCTCGTCCACCTGTTGCGCAATCACCGAGTCCACACCTGCGACCAGACCACCAAGACACTTAAGTGGGCCGCGGCCAGCCCAGTGGTTGCTTCCAAGGATGACATTGCTCTGCGACTGGAAAAAGTTTCTGGGTAACAAAGACCCATAGTGATATTGACTCTATCAAATAGATGAATTTAAATAATTACTGCAAGTAAAAAATATGGTTTATGTCAAATAATTAAGAGCTTCTATGTTGTTTTTATGTGGCTTTCTTGTAAGTAATTAATCATTCGCAAAAACGTTAGAAACACCAACACCAAATCCCAACCTCATCATAAGTAGTTTATATTAAAACAAGTGAGAACCGAGTGACCGACTGTGAGATACCCGGTACCCAAAGCATTGTGCTTGAAATTAAATAGCACACGGACATGGAAAAACAAAATGTTGTCAAATGAAGACAACATTTTGAGCAACGTTCAAAAAAGATAAATTCTGCAGCTGTACGCAGCTGCATTACGAATTAATACTGCGCCCGAAAGCACGCAACACTTTTTTTATCTACTGCCTTTGTGAACGCTCAGAAGAAGAAGAAGCATACACAGAAAATTTATTGTTTATAGACTTTCATGTTTATCATCCGATTTTACTCCACCTTTTAGAACACGTTCGCGAATGCCTACTGAAATATTTATCTATTTACTTATAGCTTTTATACCGTTTTTGATCATTTTCGGGGGCGAAAGTGGGCGTGGCCAAATTTGAAAACAAACTTGATTTGCGTGCAACATTTTCCAAAATTTGGTAACTCTAGCTCTTATAGTCTCTGTTGTTTCACACGGACAGACAGACGGACAGACGGACATGGCTAAATCGACTCGGCTGGTGACGCTGATCAAGAATATATATACTTTATGGGGTTGTACCCTATGGGTACCGGGTATAAAAATCCGCTTTCTCGAGATGTCTTGGATGTTTTGAGAAATAAACGGAATGTTTAACTGCCTTTACTTTTTTTAATTGTTTGTTTTAAAGCCTTCCCGCACCCTTCAATAACCAGTTAACATAATTTTAAATTAAGAAGCATTTCGACCAGATTGTTTTGTTCCATCAACAGTACGGCAGCACTGGCAACCAAAACAAAAGATATTGTTGCCGACGGCAATTATTTTTTTTCCCGAATTCGAGGTGGGGTCAGAAAAGGGTTATTTAAGAGGTTATATACTGTTGTGATAGATGAAATAATCGATTTTTTTATTGCATATTCTTTAAGTATATACTGAGAATACTTCACAAAAATGCATAACGATCGGAGCATTAGAACCGAAGTTGTAGCTATTTATAGCGCACTACCTGCACATCGGCCGTTAACAAACTTGAAACTTTAAACGCGATTATCTCAGAATCTTGTTTTTTCGAAATTACCTTTGCGGTGGACACGATTACTAAAAAACTATTAATCGGATCAACACCAAATTTTGACCACTTATTTATTATAATAATAGCTAGTCCTTAGAAAACTTCCTTATTTAGAGCATCAAAATCGAAAATCTTATACCTTGAAAAAGTATATTTTTTGTTAAAACCGCCGCCATTTTTTTATCAAAATTTTTACAAATCCATCGTCCAGGGACTAGGCAATACAATATACTAACGATTTTTTTTTTAATTTTTGATGTCAGATGAACCGTTCTCGGGATATGATGTCCACCGCAAGTCACCATCGAAAAAAGATGATCTTGGAATTCGGCCATAACAATTTTATTATTTAATATTTTTTTATGAAAAAATTTTAATAAGTACCCAGAAACATGTACTAAACAACGTCGGCAAAACATTTTTAAAAAATATTTTTTATGGTGTAAAAAAAAAATTTATAAAATTTCATTTTTTTCCGCGGAACAACTGTATATAACCCCTTAAAAAGTAAATATGAACTAAATTGATCGATTGATTGTGTGAAATGAATATCAATAGACCAACGAGTCAACTATTTCTTTTCCTTTTGCAATTAAGAACCAATTTGATGTAGAAAAACGCATTACTTTTCATTTCGACAAGACAAACTTGCCCGTTTTTGAAAACGAAAAAGTCTTGTGAAAGTAAAATCGGGAGTAATCTTGTGAAGGTGAAAACCGGAGCCTGCCTGTATATTAAAAAAATTATGGCCCATGAGGGGATCGAACCCGCGACCTTCGCGTTATTAGCACGACGCTCTAACCAGCTGAGCTAATGGGCCTCAGCGATCTAAAGGACTTTAAATTATGTGATTTGTTTTAAATGAAACTAATGTTTAAAGAGATCTGTTGATTTTTTTTTATCTAAACTAAAATTAAAATATGTATTTAAAACATCGTCGGTCTTATGATCAATTTATACTTCAATACAAGTAAAAACTAAATAATACAATTTATACAAATGTATGGAATTGGCCCATGAGGGGATCGAACCCGCGACCTTCGCGTTATTAGCACGACGCTCTAACCAGCTGAGCTAATGGGCCATGGTGACAATCGATTTTGTAGGACTTTTTACAAAGAGCGCGTGTCTTATTATCGGTAATTTTCTATTAACGGAGCCTCTTCCAAAAAATTAAAAAAAAAACCATAGATAGAGGGTGCTTCAACGTACATTTGGGTTTACAAATTATGTTGGGGCGCTCTTAGTTTAGTCACAATAAATTTTTAAAGTTTAGCTTAATTCCCATACAAAATCCACAGCAAACACGCACACTGACAAATTATGAATACACAAAATTCAAGCGCCTGTCTGTGTGATCGTCGCGGTACAGTGGCATCTGAGAACTTTATAGTTTATAGTTTATTTTTATTTTTTAGCCCAGCGCTGCAAGTTTACACTTATTTTTATTGCGCTAGTCACTTTAGGTTCAATACAGTTTTGCTTAAAACTAATACTTACTTAGAAACATTTATTAATAAAGCTAACATGTAATTTACTTCATTTTGTTTTTTTAATTTGTAGAATTCTTATTATTTTAAAAGTTTTTATATTTTAAATTTTATTGCATTAACTAGTTTTAATTAATTTAATTCCTATCGTTTTTCAAGAAATTTTTGATTTTATCAGAAAATAAAGTTGCGCTCCTAATTGATTTGTATTGATGAGGGAGATTGTTCCACAATCGGATACCATTAATAAGGAACTGCCTCTTCGAGCAAAGCTTTAGAGTTCCAGGGCATATATAATTGTTTGTCCTTAGCGAAGTCGAAGGAGAAAGTTTTCGTAGAGATATATACATAGGTTCTTTGGTCGTCACAATTTTATAAAAATATATTAAAGTTCTATAATCTATCCAGGTGGTCAAGTTAAGGTCAATAATTTTAGAAGATAGGTGTGATACATGGTCATAGCGTCTTAAATTAAACACATAAAGTACAATTGAGTGAAAAGCGACCACTAAAGAAGATAGAAGATAGGTGTAATACATGGTCATAGCGTCTTAAATTAAACACATAACGTACAATTGAGTGAAAAGCGACCACTAAAGTTTGCAAGTCCCGCGCATCGCAATGGCCGAAAACTTCGATTCCATAAAAGAGAGTAGGAATAAGAATGACTTTGGAAATTAAGAACCTTATTTCTTCTGGTATAATAGATTTAGAGGCTGCAAGCTGACGCAACTGACCATATGTGCGACCAGTTGTTTTATTAATATGCTTGCTCCATGTTAAGGTATTACTAAAAGTTATGCCCAGGTTAACTACATGGTCTTCATAACTGATTGAAGTATTGTTTATACATATTTTTGGAAGAATTTTAGTATTAATTGCTTTTTTAGATATGACGATGCATTTCGATTTTCTTGGATTTATTCCCAGGCCATTGTCCTTCGCCCATTTGTCTATAATTGACAGTATTTTATTACTTCTACTGACATAAACATTTACTTCTTTGACAGGACTACTAACATTTATTTTAACATCATCAGCATATAAATGTACTACACAGTCAGATAGGACACTAGGTAAATCATTGACATAGATTGTAAACAATAAAGGCCCTAAAACTGATCCCTGAGGTACACCTCTTGTAGGTTGCCTTAAGGTGGAAGACTGCGTTCCAGCGACTACTGTTTGCAATCTTTTTGTTAAGTATGAATTAATTAAGTTTACCGAAGAGTCTGAAAAATTAAATAAGTTCTTAAGCTTTGAACCTAAGATTTTATGATTGACTGAGTCAAAGGCTTTGCTGTGGTCAAGAAGTGTTAAGAATGTAACATAATTGTTGTCAAGTTGTTGCCTAATATCTTAACTTATGTCAATTATTGCACTAATACAAATCCGTTTTTTTTTTAAACCGGACTGTTTATGGTGAATTAGCGAGTTGCTATTTAGAAAAAGTTAAATCTGTGAGGACATTAGGTTTTCAAAAGCTTTTGAAAGGAAAGGCAGTATAGAAATGGGACTGAAATCGGGAAGTAGAATTTTAACAAATTTTGGGCTTAGGCTATCGAGACCTTCCGCGTTTGATTTTACCTTAAGAATACTATCAAGGACATCACACTGATTTACACACATAAAACTAAAATTATTGTCACAGAGAGGTGCAGTGTTCAGGTACGAGTTGCATACTGCTTCAGGTACATATATTTCCAAAAAATTTTCGGTTTAGTATTTCAACATCTGCATTAAGTTCAGTCTTAAGTGTGCCTTTACCTATTCCTAACTTATTAATTTCAGTCCAGCGGTGTTTTACAGAAGAACATCTTTCAAATTTTGACCTAAAGTACTCGCACTTGGCGAATTTAATTTTTTTGTTTACCATTACTCTGGCATTTTTGTACCTATTGTGATGATCCACAGTCTTGTATCGCTTCCATTTTAAGTAAGCTGCATCACGCTGATAAATTAAATTCCTTATTTGGTCTGTGAAGCATAAAATTTTGGTCAAATTGTACTATACTATATACATATGTCGACACTTTGCACACTTTGAATACATTTATGCGTGAAATATAAATAAAACAAAAATTTAACAACGTAGTAATTAACGACTTTTTAATTTATTTTTATTTTTTTAATTTCAATATTAAGATTATATTATATATTATATATAAAGAAAAAAAATACTGAATTAAAAAAATTTGAAAAAAAATTTCGCCTGTGACGCTACTTTTAAGGTATTCCTCTTCCATACCACCATTCTCATTTCCGATTTTGTTATATTATAACTTTATGATCCCGACGACTTACATTTGGATGTACATATAATATTATTTAGTAACATTGTCCCTTGGATACAGAAATTATCCAAAGAATTTATGTATATACGTATGTATACAAACTAAGTGCGTACCTAAAAATACTTCTAATTGGTTTAGTAATTAATTATTCTTTGTTTTGATTCTAGGTTATTATGCACAGCTGATTTTTGATTTTGACATTATACGAAAATAAGGACATGGAAGGTCCTCTATAATTTTTTTTATAATATAATCTTAATATTGATATACAAAAAATATGGAATTAAAAAGAAGTTAATTGCTACGTATTTTACGTTGCAAAATTTTGGTTTTATTTATACGCTAAGCACAATTTGACAAAAATTTTAAGCTTCACAGACCACTGTACCATCGGGAATTAGGCTAAACTTTAAATATTGATTGTAGGCAAGTATTTTATACCCAAATGTACGTTGAAGCACCCCCTATCTATGTTTTTTTTTTTTTTAATTTTTTGGAAGGGGCTCCGTTAATAGAAAATTACCTTATTATCTAACAAGATAAGCTTTGTAGAAATAAATATATTTAAAAAAATACATCAGTATAACAGCACAAAAATATAATTTTTGGCCCATGAGGGGATCGAACCCGCGACCTTCGCGTTATTAGCACGACGCTCTAACCAGCTGAGCTAATGGGCCATGGTGACAATCGATTTTTTAGGAATTGCTACAAAGACCGTGTGTCTTATTATCTAACAAGATAAGCTATGTAGAAATAAATATATTTAAAAAAAAAAACATAAGTATAACAGCGCAAAAATATAATTTTTGGCCCATGAGGGGATCGAACCCGCGACCTTCGCGTTATTAGCACGACGCTCTAACCAGCTGAGCTAATGGGCCTGCGTTGGCAACGGGGGTGTGTTACTTATATTTCGAAATAAACTTACCCCAAGTTAGTTTTCCAGATGATACTTGGTTTCGATCGATCTCCTATGTATTTTTGAAGTTATCACTGAAACGGAGAGGACAAAAGTTTTTGGTAATAAATAGGAGAGAACAAGTAGACCACACGGCTGTCAGAGACTGTATCAATGAATCGTGTTTTCACACATGATACAATAGCAGAGGGCAGAAGACCGAATGAAGAAATAAAAAATAATCGCGAAGGAGACAGAGAAAGGGGGGAGTGCATGTCGCGTAGATACTAAAAAGCGAATAATAACGAACCGACGCAATATGTTTTCTGTGGTGTAGGTTAGGGCGAGCAGCCCCCAGCTCACTCGTATACATATGTACCATACAGACAAATGAACTTCAATAGGCCGTCTCGTCCGACAACTTGCAATTGTGGAAGAATGAGCGTGGAAACAGGCGGACGGCGCAAAAAGCTGCAAGAGATGGCAGCAAAAAATGTTGCAGCATTGCAACGCTGCCGCTGGCGCTGCGGCGCTGAGAAGGCGGGCAGACAGGCATTCATTCGGATGTCAGGGACATGAAGTTGCAATGAAAATGAAATTGCAAGCAGCCCAAAGACAGGCGGGATATTTATACGGGACCGCTGCAGTGTTGGTGAGGCGTATTATATTTAGTTGCCAGTGTCTGGTTCAACTGCATTTTACGTGACAGCTTTTAGATATGTATCTACGAGATACATTTTAGACTGGCAGAGCGCACGCCGAGAGGTCTGCATCATCAGCATTCTCAGTGCGCTATTTTCGCTTTCAACGAATGTCCGCTGAAGAGTATGACGGCGAAGTTGCAAGCAAAATGAACGACGATGGCTCTCAGGCTGCCAGACCCGTTTTCGCATCAGACTCAGTCAGGTTAATGGGGCCAAAAATACTGGAAGAATCTATAACAGAGGAATGTGCTTCCCAGCCGTAGCGTCAGAACTGTATCAAATTTTGTAAAGCTTTCTGACTTACAAGGTATTATTTTTAAGGCACGGTAGTGTATCCTCTTTAAACATCTATATTATGCACTTATTTGTCTCCTATAAAGGATCCATTATATGTGTATATACTGGAATCTGGCCATGTTTATCTGTATAAGGCAGCTATAACGAAACATTATTATAAAAATGCATCAATTTTTATTAAAAGAATAAATATCAACATTTTGTTTTTATAATATGTAACTTTTTAATACAAATAAAACACAAACAGGTTACCTAAAAGTATAATAGATAAACTCTAGTTCTTTTAATTAAACAACCTTTTATTTTTTATATAGAAAATCTAGCTAGATGCAGCAGAAACCATAAATTTATTTAAACACAGGAAAATAATTAAACTGGTTTCATAATTCTTAAGGAAGGATTGCGAAAATATTCACAATTACCAGCCATCGAATGTTGTTTTATCACTAATTTTTTTTTGGCATAACATATATTTGATTCGATTCGATTCTTTATAACCTTATTTATAAATAATTTGCTAGCGCAGCTAACTTAAGTAATCATATACATATAACGGCTGCCGATATTAGGCACTGATGATGCAGACAAATGAAAATATCAGACAGTAAATATTCAAGATACAGCTAAGTATCGAAGCAGCTAAGCAAATTATACTGTGTATCGAAAAAAATCTAGATCGAATGTTCTCGATTTGAGTATTTTTGTTGATTAATTGAGAAAAAATGAAAAAGATTCGTTCTGGAAACCAAGAAAACTTCACAAATCGAGAACACTTCCTCTCTCAGAAGTAGACCAAGTAGAAATTATTTCTGATGTATGAATGTAGAGGGATAACCCAAACGAAAAATTTAAACTGACTTTCTGGGAACTTTCCCAAAATATGAAAGCCACGTCTATGAATTTACATGTAGGCATTTTCAGCAAAAGCTCAACTGGGCCCGAAAACGAAAATGTTTATTATTATCGTATTTTTTTTGTGTGTTAATTATAAAAAAACGTTAAATTCAAATCAAAATGGTTATAATAAAATATTTACAAGGCATATCTTAGTATTTTCATGTGAAAAAATCAGACTGAAAACTAAAAAGACGAAAAAAATAAATTTAATTATATGTTCTCATTGATATCTATTAAGAAAAGAATCAGTTGTTTTTTAAGAAAATATGAAGTTACGTCTTCTTGAAAATATTGTACCGTTCGCTATGTGCCGTTACAAAATCTGAATTAAGTTTGTAAAGAAATAAAATTATTGTTATAATAAAATAACTTTCATAAATGTAAAGCTATATTATTTTATTGTGGTATAAGATTTTTTTCTTTTAAACTAAGTTTTTAATTTTTCTTTTAAATTACTCGCCACATTTCGCAGACTTTTGCAATATTGAAGCTGAAATCAAACATGACTTCTTTTTTTGTACCATTGAGTTCTGCAAATCATTTCGAAACGACAATTCCCCAAGGCTTGTATTTTTGAATACAAATAGTACTCGAAAAATGCAATGAAAAAACTAATTTCAGAAAATATACATTATTTTCTTATTTTTTTTCCACTTTATGCCGTACGAATGTGCGTTCGCCACCCTGGAAATGACCATATGCATTTTTAACCTTAGGTACTATACGGATCGACTTCTTTTTTTGTTGTTCCGGACGCACAGTGCAGGCGTATGTAGGTATGCACGCCTATATGTGCATGCATATGTATGTATGTGTATGGACCTGCACTAACAACATTGACTGAGTCGCTAAACGAGTTAGCCGCGAAGCCGGCAGAGGCAGAGGCGGCGATTCTTCAGCGGAGGCCTATAGGCACACAAAGGGAAAGAGAAGCGAGGAGAAGCCGCGGGCATGGACTGAGATGGAGAAAAAGAGAGAAACGCAGGCACACCAACACACCCGCATTCGGGTGAACGTACATGCAGATGTATGCACATATATGTATGTAAATGGAGGGAGAAACAGCAGCTAAACAAACAGCAAGCACGAAACTTAAGCAACAAAAATAACAATAGTGGGAAAGAAAAGGCGAAACAACGACGACATCGGCGTCTGCTTGTCCCAGTCGCTTTGTTTTTTGTTCTTACGCTTTGCCAGCTCTTTCGAGGCTCCAGCCGAAGCAGACGATGAAAACAAAAAAGCATGTGAAAAACAAAATAGGCAAATCGAGGAAGAGAGCCGGAATGTACAGATGTACATATGTATGTATGTAAGTACGAGGGATCCAAGGTATGAAGAAGGAGACTAAAACTCTTCTGTTGATTTACGGCTTTTGAGCTGCAACTTACCGGAGCTGAACACAAATACTGCTTACACCCGCCACTTTGTGTTATGCGTTTCTACATTATGCACTCATACACACACAGACACACACACGCACAAAAGATTTGGCTGCAATTATCGCGAATATTTCGATAGTTTTTGCCACACAACGTTTACAACAAAGGGTCAAAATGTTTCTTAAAATAAAAACTTTTGCTACTTCAACAGATTTGCTTTTAATTGACTTCCACTTTTAACGTTTGCCGCGCACGCTAGCTTGTCAACAATCCGATTTCCGCCGAACCAAACTGCACACTCGGAAAGTCCAAGAACGACTGAGACCCACTGATTTCGCCCTCGATGCTGGCGCTTTGGGGCGGGCGTCGCACACTGGGGCGACTAGAACAAATTCCGCGAGAAAATAGAACAAAATCGATGGTAACCAATTGTTTGGTGTTCATGTTTGAAAATCCATTAAAATTGTGTACAAAAGTATGCTGTAAAAAATTACACCTGAAAAATATTAAGTAGGCGTTCTTCTGTATTTTTTTTTGTTATTAAAATATTGAATCGTTTCTTACTGCTTAGACAGCTTACTTAGTTGCAACCTATCCTTACCATAGATGTTCCTGTAGCAGATATTATAATGATGTTTATCTTACTCAATCAAAACTTTTTTATAGTACAGATTTTTTTCACCAAATTTCGCACGCAAGTCACTGTGCTAGAAATCGACTTTAGCGAGGAGGACGCCGGATAATTTTTGGTAGGAAGGAGCAGTGTTGCAATGCTATTTAAACAGTAAATAAAAATCATTTCTGGTTAGAATTGTATTAAATCTTGGGTTTAATATGAATGAAAATTACACTTACACTTACACACTTACCCTAAATTGCTGATAATACTGCTTTATACTGCTTTAAATAAAGTGTCGATAACATAGTGCTTGCTTGAGTTAAAGCTTCATTTGTTCACCACACACATTTGACTACGGGCGTTCATGCGGTCCTGTGGCGCAATGGATAACGCGTCTGACTACGGATCAGAAGATTCCAGGTTCGACTCCTGGCAGGATCGATTTTTTTTTAATTGTTTTTCTTTTATCTCATTATTAAAAAACAATTTAAAAATTAAGTACACAGTTTTTATTGTATTTAATATGTTTTTATTGTATACAATACATTCAATATACAATTTGAAAGTATGTTTGGCAGAACGTGTGGTCCTGTGGCGCAATGGATAACGCGTCTGACTACGGATCAGAAGATTCCAGGTTCGACTCCTGGCAGGATCGGAGTTCTATTTTTTTCGTTTTTTAAAATAAAACATTCCGTCTGATCTAAACAGACCAGTTCAGCTTTATCTGGCTTTGGTATACATAGAAAGATTTTCTTTTCCAGATTTAACAGTTATTATGAACAAATAACAAAAAACGACGTCGCCCAACGTGGGGCTCGAACCCACGACCCTGAGATTAAGAGTCTCATGCTCTACCGACTGAGCTAGCCGGGCACATGACGCGCTGCCGCTCAAGCACGGTGTAGCGTTACCGACCGTACCTGGGTCTTTGTTTCGACACTGAGCTTTTTGTGTGCAACAGATAGCGTTAACCCTAGAATATAACATATAATTTTTCAATAAACTTGATTATTAACTCTAATAGAAAAGATAATATAAAAAGAAAAATTAGGCTATAAGGAAAACAAGCCAAGTATTTTTCATTGTATTTTTATTGTAATTATAATATTCTTTCTTCAAACTTATTCTCAGCGAAAGCTCGCCCTACGAAAGCTCGAAAACTTGACGATTATTGAGCGCTCGGTTTGCTAACGGTCCTGTGGCGCAATGGATAACGCGTCTGACTACGGATCAGAAGATTCCAGGTTCGACTCCTGGCAGGATCGATTTTTTTTCCCCTTTTTTTTACAGGTCGCATGTAACTGCGGTAATGCATTAAATTAAGAAACCAATAGATATAAAATGTTTTGGATTTAATTCAAAAAGTATAAATTTCCTTTATTAGAGGTCGAGTTGCAAAATACATATATTACCTGTTGCCAGTCTTGCCATCTGGAGAAAAACAAGAAAAATAAACAAAGGACACAGGACAGCACAAATGCTCTGATTATTAATTAAATAATCTATGTACAAGAGCTTTACAAAAGAATCTGAACAACACAAAACATATAGTTCTCTTTTTTAAAGTTCTTATAAAAACTTTTGTCCTTTAACGAGGGCCTTTAAATTTTTTTTATATTCCACCATTCTGAGCACACTACGAACCAACTTTTTTTTATGAGTATTCCCTATAATTCATACAATTGCACATATACAACAATATTTTAAAAAAAATCACAAAAAATTCATACAAATAATAAACTAACAAAAAATAAAACAACTAGTAATGAATAACAGGTCTGCGAAATTTCATATTTTACTTACAAGAACAGGCGAATCTGTGCTCCAAAATGCACCATCATGTCAGAACTTTGGGTAACGGTCAACCAAATGGCTATTCTGGCCTCGTTTGGAGTTTTTCCTTACACTCATAAAAATTTCTTTCTATATTTAAGAAATCTGGACTTTGAAAAAAAGTCTTGTTTTTTAAATAATTGCCTTTAAAAATAGAAATTATTTGTTAATATAAAATTTCAAGCAAGATTTTTTCTTAAAAATAGAAAAACTAAAATATTTCTGGCTTTTATTGCTGTAGTAGAAAAACATTTTCAACGCAAAAATCACCTTTCAATTTAAGAAAGAAAATGCCTTCAAAACACATAATTTCATTTCCTGTTTCAAAAACTGTTTTCTCACGTGTGCGCATACAATTGTTGTCGGCCAACTCTTAGATACATATGTTTGTGCTACGATGGTAGTAGCAAGTCTCTACTGCAACTGTTAAAGAACCCTTAAAAAGATCATCTCATTTCTTGTTTTAAGAAATATTTGTTCTCGTTTTAAAGACGCCTTTCTTAAGAATAGTGCAATGTATTTTCCAAAACCCCTCGCTGTGCAGCTGCACACTTTTTATACCCGGTACCCATAGGGAACAAGGGTATTATAGCTATTTCAACGTTTTTCTATTTCGAGATATAGCTCCATTTTATACGGCTTTAGAAATACGGTTTTAATTTAATAAAATCTGACAACTATATCATATAGATGCCATAGAAGCGATCGGTTGATTTGTAAAGTGTGTAGGTAAATGCTATACAAATTTTCAAACTTCGATATTTTTGTAATGTTACCAAAATGGATCGATTTTCAATGATCCAATTGCAAGAGTATAGAAACCGAAGTTAGCTTCCTTTCTTGCCTTAATATTGTTCTGCCGATGGCCAACAGAAAATAAATTGAGTCTGAGTGGTAAAGATCGGCTTACTACATTTACTCTTTTACTGATCACTTTTAGGCAGTGAAAACATTTTTTCATACGAGGTTTCCATAAGAAATTTCGATACCTATAGGGTACAAGGGTATTATAATATAGCAGAAGTTAAATCTGCAATACCATAAAGTATATATAGTCGTGATGAGCATCACCAGATGAATGGACTATATGAGCTTCCAAATTTGGTGACAACATTCTTATCTGCTGCTCGCAGATCAAGCAAAAAATGTTTCTGTCCAGACGTTCTCTGAAATTGAGTACAATCGGATGATAAGCATACGAGTTTTTAGGAGACATCTCCGACCTCGTAAATTAGATACATATGTATGTATGTATATTCTTTTGAGCAACCGAATCAATTTAACCATGTCCGTCTGTCCGTCCGTCCGTTCGTATGAATCAACAGGTCTCAGAAACAATAAGAGCTAAAGTTACTAAATTTGGGGAAAACATACTTATCTGTTGCACGCGTAACAAGTTTGTTTCAAAATCTGGCCACGCCCACTTTCGCCCCCCAAAATCATAAAAAACGGTATATAAGCTATAGTCGTAAATTTCGGCTTAAAGTAAATAGTTAAAATAAATAGGTACCCCTTCGCGAACGTATTTTGAAAATTTAAGTAAAATCGGATGATAAACATGGAAGTTATTAAACAATAAAGTTTCTGTTTATAAAGAAGCATACAGAGAGAGAGAGAGAGAGAGAGATGAGAGCGTACGTGCGTGTTGCCTAGCAGCATTGTTCCTAGCAACATTTGTCTTTGTTGGGAGTTGCGCAACATTTTCCTAGCAACATTTGTCTTTTTTGGATGTTGCTTAACATGTTTCTAGCAACATTAGTTCTCATTTGTCAACATTTTCTTTTTTCCATGAAGTTTTCCATTAACGCTATTTAATTTCACCCACAATGCTTTGGGTAACGGGAATCTCACAGTCGGTCACACTCGACTATAGCTTTCCCACTTTTTATACCCGGTACCCATAGGGTACAAGGGTATTATAAGTTAGTGCCAACCGAGAATGTATGTAACGGGCAGATCTCCGACCCCATAGTATATATATTCTTGATCAGCATCACCAGCCGAGTCGATTTAGCCATGTCCGTCTATCCGTCTGTCCGTCTGTCCGTCCGTGTGAAACAACAGATCTCAGAGACTATAAGAGCTAGAGTTACCAAAATTGGTGACAACATTGAAATCTGTCAAGTTTGTTTTAAAATTTGGCCACGGCCACTTCCGCCCTCAAAAATCATAAAAAACGTAAAATAAGCTATACTCGTTATTTTCGGGTTAAAGTTAATAGATACAATAAATTAATAGGCTCGAGCGGACGTTTTCTGAAAATTTTAGTAAAATCGGATGATAAACATGGGAGATATTAGCAATAAGGTTTGAATTTTAACACACCGCCCTAAGGCACTGTTGTTGCAAGCTGTAGCCGACAGGTGGCGCAATCGACCCTTGGCCGCGCGATATAATGGCGGCAACTGCAGAGGAAATGAAAGAATGAAGAATATAGCAAGAAATAACCAAACATAACATATTTAAATTTTTCACGTATCATTCATATTTAAGTATGACATTAAATTGTTAAGGTCGGGAGCTAATTCGAGAGGCGATTTATTTTAAGAAGTATCGAAG
>VNJO01003462.1:0-46595 GCA_008042535.1 Drosophila tani | reverse complement strand
AAAATGGCATCACTCAAGGCTTCAACTGCCGATAATATAATTTTTATAAGCAGAAATTGTATGGCTTAGGCTTAGTAAAATATCGAAAAAATCGATAGTGTTAAACAACGATTTTTTGCCAGCTTTAGTTAGAGGAGAAAGGAAAAACTTTTTCCGATAGTGCTGGCAAAACATCGGAGCACTATCGATAGTATCGATTTTTAAAACTTTTTTAAAAACCATCGATTGTTTTTCGCACTATCGATGTTTTGATTATGACGATACTCTCGAATATTAGAAGGGAAATATTTGGTTAGATCATGAATGGAAATCAATCCCTTAAAGCCTGAATCGTTTTAAGTGAGAAAAAACGAGCCTTCAACTGCCGATAATATAATTTTTATAAGCAGAAATTGTATGGCTTAGGAAACATCGATAGTATCGATGTTTTAACTAGTAAAATATCGAAAAAATCGATAGTGCAAAACATAGATTTTTTGCCAGCTCTAAATTGAAGATGAAATTTACAGCATTTTTAAGTGCTTCCGTTAACCAGTATTTCCGCCTTACAGCACTAATCGATAGTTAGCAGAGTATCGATAGTATCGATGTTTCACTAGTAAAATATCGATAAAATCGATAGTGCAAAACATCTAATTTTTACCAGCTCTATTGTCCGACAAAGGTCTCCACTCAGATACTTACAATTGGGATATGTGGAGCGCAGAAAGGGCATATTCCTGCAAATGACGTTGGCGTACTCGTCACAGATGGCCGTGGCCGCCGCCTCTAGCTTGCGACGCTTGGCCTGCGCCTCCGGCGGCTCAACCTCCGCCCGTCCCGAATTGCCCAGGGTCTTGAGCTCCTTCTGCTTGCGCCGACAGTAGTCGCCCAGGTGCCAGATTTCGCAGATCTGCTGCAGAGTCTGGCATTGGAGGAAGCGCTTGCCGCGCGGCGTCTCCTGCAGCTCCCGCAGGATGCTCTGCACACAGTACTTGGTGTTGTGCGGCGCATTGTCGTAGTCGACGCACAAACGCAGGTACTTGTCAATGACATCGTCCATGGGCAACAGGCCCTCGGGCCGGAAGATGCTCACGTTGAGCTGCGCAGCCCGGGCCACCATCACGCTGGCGGCGCCACACTCCCGCTGGAAGCTGCGCAGGTCCTCGTACTTGTGCATGTCACGCGAGCCGCCGTTGGCGATGATGGGAATGGACACCGCCTGGGCCACGGCTCGCAGGACGTCGGGATGCGGCCGGTGCTGGGGTCGCTCGTCGCGTGTCCGCGCATGAATGCCAATGGCGGCAATGCCGGTGGCGGCCAGCTTCTGCACCAGATCAATGGTGGCACCCACATCCGGCAGTATGCGGATTTTGCAGGTGACAGGAATGTCCAGATTGGAGCACAGAGTGCGCAGAATGTGGGCCGCCTTGTCCGGTTCGGCGAGGAGAGCGGCACCCATGCCGCCCTTGATCGAGAACTCCTTGGGGCAGCCCATGTTGATGTCCAGGCCGGCGATGTCGCGCTGCAGCAGCTTGCCCACGGCCAGGGCTCGTGTGGCGTCACTGGTGCCCATCTGCAGGACCAGCCGCGAGGTCTCCTCGGCGCACGTGCGGAACACAATCGTGCCATCCGAGGGATCTACAAAGTCCACCGTTCCCAGAGCAGCTGCAAATGAAGGCTAGAGGTTAGAGGTCTAGATATGTATGTGGCCCACTCACGGTTGAGCCTGCGAATGCTCTTGATCAGCTTCAGGTCGACCAGCTCCTCCGTGTAAACAATGTCCGCACCCATCTCCAGGGCCAAAAGCCGCATGGGCAGCGTGCCCACGCGCACCATGGGCGCCAGAATGAGCTTGTTGGTGTAATCCAGCCGTTGACGCGTCTTCATGCTTGGGCAAGTGTGAAAATGCAGACAAAAACCAAATCTCTTGAGTTTCGAATATTGTCGCAGCATGGATCCACAGGTTCAGCTGTTCAGCAGCAGTGCAGTCAAACATCGATAGCACTATCGATAGTATCGTTTGGATTTTGCCCGTTTCTATTTAAACTATTTAGCAGTGCTTGTTTTAGGGCAAAATGCATAATTTTTCGTAGGAATAAAGGTATAAAAACAGATAGAGTGTGTTAAAAAAATGCACGAGTATTCACACGATATTTAGGAACATACGCGATTATTTATATTATGGATCCACAGGTTCAGCAGCAGTGCAGTCAAACATCGATAGCACTATCGATAGTATCGTTTGGATTTTGCTTTTATCGCCCGTTTCTATTACAACCGTGTTAGGGCCGTGTTGATTAAGGGCAAAATGCATAATTTTTCGTAGGAACAAAGGTATAAAAACAGATAGAGTGTGTAAAAAAAAATTAACGAGTATTTACTCGATATTTAGGAACATACGCAATTATTTATATTAAAATACCCACTTTGTTATCGATTATAAATTGTTTTATGGCAAAATGCTTAATTTTTCGCAGGAATAAAGGTTTAAAATCAGAAAGAGTGTTTTCAAAAAATTCACGAGTATTCACTCGATATTTAGGAACATTCGCAATTATTTATATTAAAATACCCACTTTGTTATCGATTATAAATTGGTTTTAGTTCTTTTTGCTTTGTGGCCCTGGTCCTCTGTCATCGTTATCGGCCCAATAATCATCGAATGGGACTTGCAGCCCTGGCACTGTTGTTTTCATTTTTAGCGAGACAAAATTTTGCTAATATTTTTTGCTTTCCCTGCCACAACTAGTCCGAGTCAAATCGCAACGACTCATAACGCGAAGAGGCAAATTTAAGTGCTACAAGTAGAGCTGACATCACCAAAGACGAGACTAGACGAGGTGCAAAGGAAACTAAACCACAAAGAGGACTACAATTGGACCCGAGCCTAATTAGATTATCGCACTAAGACGACACAACACCTGCGATTGCTGCCCCAAAAATACCCCCATAAGCCATTAAGGTCTGGCCCAGCAACGTGACCGAACCCAGGCCAGCCGAAACAAACCCAGAGACAGGACAAGGAGCAGCCACAAGGAGCACCATTACCATTACCCTTGGCAGTAGTCACCTCAACACTTCCAGCAGCAGCAGATCACCAGGCCGAGGGCAGCTTCTTGAACAGGATCGGCAGAAGCGGCGTCAGCGACTCTGGCTCGGTTATGCGCCTTGCCTGCCCTGGTACGCGTCAGAAGCGGGACGCTGCTGCCTGCACCAATCAATCGATACGCTGAGGCTAACCTACGGCGGCGCTGCGGCCATGTCTCTGCTGGCGTATGGCGAGTCCAGCGACACGGAACCCGATGCCCTCGTCGACTTTACGGCCATGCTCCGCCAGCGGCAGCGCCAGAACGAGTACAGCGGCTGGTTCGGCTGCAGCAGCAGCAACAAGATGCAGGCCGAGCAGCAGGCGGACCAGGGCTACTACCTAGAGCAGTATGTGCTGGGCGTCCTGGACTTTAGTTCGCAGTACGGCATCGATTACAGCATCTCGTACACGGCAGCCAATGTGATTGGCCGGCCCACCAAGTATCCCGCCTACGGTGACTATCCGGAGACCTTTACCATGCGCACCTACGGCGACTGGTGGCGGCGGGCCCCGTCGGCCACGCGGGAGATTCAGGCCCAGAATCTGCCCAAGCTGGCCACCCAAGACTACATTGTTGTGTATTTCGAGGAGTTTGTGGTGCCCACCGAAGTGGCCATCTTTGAGACGTTCAACCCGGGCGCTGTGGTACGCATCTGGGCTTATGGCATGACCAAGCACTGGACCTGCCTCTGGGAGGCGGAGGCGGAGGCGGAGTCGGAGGCTGACAACGATGTGCCACGGCCGCCCACAGACTCTCGTCGCTTTGCGCCGCCGCTGAATAAGACCTGTGTCATAACAAAGTGAGTCCTTAAGGGGATAAGTCATTATAAGATTCAATTAAGTTGATTTGCAAGCAAAAGTCCCTGGATCTAGCCTTAAAAGTCTTTAAGTCTGCGTTAAGTGAGAAGCCAAGCAAGTTTAAGCGAAAAACCAAACAAAACTAAGTGAATAATCTGAAACATGATGAAATAACATAAGGTGGTCTCGTCGGCAACTGACATCCACTTATTATATGCTTGCAATAAGTGCGAGTGAAAGGAACATAGTAAACTGTGTCGTATTGAGTGTGAGTGAGGCGGCAATAGATAGTTGATTAACGTGCACTGAAATAAGTGGATACTTCGTAAAACTTCGGCTCACGACGAGACCACCTTATGTTATTTCATCATGATCTGAAATAAGGGAATAAGAGGGGTCAAACCCAACCTCTCTCTCTCTCTCTCCCTCTTTCTCGTTTTCTCTGTCTTTTTAAAGATGTATTTTTCGATTATTTGATACAAATACTACAAATACTAAATACTAAATAGTATATATACTATATACTAAATACTAAATACTAAATACTACATACTACATACTAAATACTAAACTAAAATACTAAAAATACTCAACACTCTTTATATCCATCACAGGACGCTGCGCATCGACTTTAATCACAGCAAACTCAACTACTATACGGAGATCGATGCCATCATGCTGTGCGGCCGCACTGTGTCCAGGATAAAGAGCCTGCTGGGCAAGCAGCAGCAGCAGCAGCGACTGCAGCAGCATCAGCATCAGCACCAGATCCAGCAGCTGCCCAAGCAAGAGCCCGTGCCTGTGCCCATGCCCTCGAGTCCCTTGCCAGCTTCGCCCGCTGGTGGCGGCGGAGGACCCATTAGCTACAAGCTGCGCTCCCTGAAGTTCCAGCCGAAATGTCGGCCGGATGAGGCCACCAAGCTGCACGACTTTATCAACAACGATCTGGGCCAGTTCCTGGTGGAGAATCGCGTTGAGGTTGTGCCACCACGCATCTGCCTGACCGACCTGCCGTTCGAGATCCTACTGCGCATCCTCAGCTACTTGGACCTCAAGTCCCTGTTTCGCGTTGGCCAGGTGTCCCGCATCTTCTACGACATCTCGTCACATCCCCTGCTCTACGCCGAGCTCAGCCTGAAACCCTACTGGCACCTGGCCAGCTCGACGCTCCTCTGCACGCTGGCCCTGCGGGCGACCATGCTGCGCAAGCTGGATCTCTCCTGGTGCGGCGGCCTTGGCAACATCTCGCCCACCGAGTTCAAGAAGTGAGTGGAAGTTCAAGCTGTTCGTTGGTAGAGTATTAATTGTTGGGCCCTTGCAGATTCCTTACCCAACGCGGCGATAATCTCACCCACCTGCGGCTCAACTCCTGCAAATTTCTGAATTCCAGTTGCATTGAAACCGTGGGCATAGTCTGTGATAATCTGATAGGTGGGTGGTATTAACTGGTATTAATTAAGTAGATAAAAACCCCTTCTAGTGATTTATTTATATTGATCTTGTTATTATTTCTTCGCCAGAGTTGAGCCTGCGCAACTGTGCCACTGATCCGCCGCTGCTAAACTTCTCCTGTCTGGCCAACCTCAAGAATCTAGAACGTCTCGATCTCTTCCAAACAGCCTTTGAGCCCGAATTGCTGCTCAGCATGCTCGAGGGCAACCGGAAACTGAAGCACCTAAATCTCGGTAACTATTAAACTATTGTTACATGAATTCTATACTTTAAAGTATTGCAAATTTCTTAATAAGATGCTTATTAATTTGATACTACGAAAATACTAAAACTATACTTAACCGCACTAAGCCTTGGCAAAAAGCACTAACGCAAAAATTAGTAAAGCACTAAATTCTACACCCAAAAAAAATCATCATAGAACCTATAAGATTGTTACATGAATTCTATACTCTTGAGTATGAAAAATTTCTTAATAAGATGCTTATTAATTTGATACTACGAAAGTATACATTTTATACTCATCTGCACCAAGACTTCAGAATAATCACTAACGCGACAAACAGAAAAGCACTAAATTCCACCTAACGCGATATGTTATCGAATTATCGATGTAGGTTCGTATACAAATTATACCCAAAAATACACAATTAAAACTATAGAGTATAAAATCTAAACTTTGGAGTATACATTTGATATTTTTAAGTATAAAATTTATACTAAACCCGTTATACTACTTGAGTATTCTTTAAAGACAACGCGTAGAGAGGTTAAACTCTTGTTGTTTTTTTTTGGTGTAGCTAAAGCGATATGTTATCGAACTATCGAAGTTGGTTCGTGCAAAAATAATACCCGATAATACACAATTGAAACTATTAGTATATATTTGGTATTATGAAGTATTAAAGCTACACTGCTTGAGTATATTTTTAAGACACGTATAAGGACTAAACTGGCGGTTCTTTTTGTAATAATAATTCCTTGAACTAAAGCTTAATTATAGTTAATCGATATAGTATCATGAAATAGTAACAAACTATTACAATGTTATAAGTTTCGTGCGAGAAATTCAACAAAAGAGAGTTTCTTTTTGATATTTCTTGGTATCAAACAGACAAATAATTTGTAAAATATCTAAATTCTAGTAATTTGTATTATTTGACAGCATTTTGCGGTGTATCTGTGAACATGGACAATGTGGCCGCACATTTGGCCACATACAACACGCAGCTGATCTCCTTGGACCTGTGGAAGGCTCACTTTCTGTCGGCCCGAGGACTCCTCTCGCTGGCCCGTCTACATCAGTTGGAGGAGCTCGATCTGGGCTGGTGGTAGGTGGACTTGGTTGGCTTGGCCAAGGAAATGCTAATTCCCTTTCCAATAATGTGCACAGCCTGCGGGAGGCATCGCTGGGGGACGGCCTGTTCCAGCTGTTATCCAACTGCCCCAAGCTGAAGAAGCTCTTCCTGTCGGCGGTGCGCGGTACCACCGAACGGGATCTCATGCATATTGCCGCGCTGGGCAAGAGCCTGGAGCAACTGGACCTAATGGGCATACTAAACATAACTCACGAACGAGTTTACGAGTGGGTTTCTATTATATATCATTTACTACCTTTTGTAGATGGTTATTTACTGCTTGATTACACTTCCTTCCAGCATCCTGGTCCACTGTCCCAAGCTTCAATTGCTTGACCTAAGCTTCTGCGATAACATCATGGATCGGGATGTGAGTAAATCCAAACACAATTCTGTCAATAGCTAACAATTCTTCCGTCCTACAGTTCGATGTGCTGGCGGATTGGTCGCGCCTCTTCAACGTGGACATCAAGAGCAGTCGCGTATACGTGCCCAGATAGTGGAAGTGCCCAGATCGGGAGTTGGACAAGTGCATGTGTACATCTAATAGCTATTATTCCTGGTACCATGATAAGTGTACATACTTAATACTTCTAGATCCTAGATGAGGCGTTCTCTCTCGCTTTCAGTTTGTAGTCAAATGTTACCCCTGTCATGTTATAAATGTTAAATATTTTAGATTAAACTTGGCGATTTTTTAAGTCATCATTAAACTAACGTTCATTGTTTATTATTATTATTATGTTTGATTATTTGGTGACGGGGTTCTTGGTTCTTGGACAATGATTACGTAAGCATTTTATATCAAAATATATTTCAAAATATTTTGTTTTTATGCATTTTTGGGAGAAACAATGTTTATGATTACGTAATCATAGGGGAATGGGTTCCTCTAATGATTACTCTTGATAACATAGGGGGGAGGTGGTCGAAAATCATCAAAAACGTGATTACGTAATATATGGACAGTCCCTAAGCAGAAAGAGACAGATATAGTTTACTATTTTTGTCTGCTGGCTGCTTCTGAATTCCCTAGTAGATTGTTTTCAGTGTGTTATCACTACTTTTAAATTATATTACTATACATTTTAGTACAGTGTCATAACCGTATAACTGCCCAACTTTGCTAAAGAGAAACAGCTGTTTTTATACCCTTGCAGAGGGTATTATAATTTTGACCAGATGTTTGCAACGCAGTGAAGGAGGCATCTCCGACCCCATAAAGTATATATATTCTTGATCAGCATCACCAGCCGAGTCGATCTAGCCATGTCCGTCTGTCTGTCTGTCCGTCTGTCTGTCCGTCTGTCGGTTTCTACGCGAACTAGTCTCTCTGTTTTTGAGCTATCGAGCTAAAATTTTCAGCATAGTCTTATTTCTTTAGCACGCAGTATATATGTCGGAACGACCGAAATCGGACTACTATATCTTATAGCTGCCATAGGAATGATGGCGAAATTAATGTACAAAAAATTTAAATTTCTCTGTTTTTCAACGTATTTCTATGAATTTTAAGATATAGCAGTTTTTTATGGTTCTAGAATTACGGTTTTAATTTCATTAAGATCGGTCCACTATATCATATAGCTGCCATAGAATCGATCGGTCCATTTATATGAAAATGTAAAATTCTACATGTAAAATGTAAAATTTACAAAATTCGATGTTTTTTCAACATTACTAAAATGGTTCGATTTTCAATGATCCAATTACAGACTGCAAGGGTATACCAACTTCGGTTTACCGAAGTTAGCTTTCTTTCTCGTTTTTTTTGGTTTTGATTTGGCGGAAAATTTGATTTAATTCAAAACTCAAAACAATGTTAACTAAGATTAAAAATGAAAGAGCTAGACATTATTTTCTATTTGCGACTAAGTAACAATAAAGATTTCACGAGGTTCCGCCAGCCAGCCGCTTGACAGGAGCCCTAAGACTTGCAGGGACCACCGCAGCCCACTGGAATCTTTTAGCCTGGAGACGCGGATTCTACCAACTCGGAGGCAGACTCATCAACCCTTCTCTTCTTATGCAAGTCTCTTATGATCACGGACTCACATCACCTTGCTCTGCCCAAGGAGGAGCAAGTGGAGGAGGTGCTGCCCCCAGCGGAGAAGGGAAACTTCGAGAATCCGTCACCGACCCGGCTCCTTTGCAGGCTCCGCCGCCGGTTTCGTTAGAACATGACGATATGGCATACTGGGAGAAGTGAGAGGATCCCTGCGCACCGCCGCCGACGCCACCGACGCCTACTGTCCACAAGGTTCGGCTAACTGAAGCTGTCCGCTTTCCAGCATAAGAAGTTGGTAGGCACTTTTTAATGCCCCAGACCTGTACGATTAATTAAAAAAAATTTAATATTTATTTCAATTAATTAATTTAATATTGCAATGAATACCTTTTATAGTTGAAACCAGATGAAACTGTTGAATTTACTGATAACTCGTTCGTTAGCACGGCTTTCAAAGCGTTGCGGACAAATGCTGGAATACTGCTGCGACCCAGTTGTCAAATTTTATTTTTCTGAAATTTAAGAATTTTATTAGCAAGTCTTAATAATTTATTTTGATACTCTTGCAGCGAACCTTTGTTATGGACCCAGGTCCGCCGAGTCCACATAAGTGGAGTCCAGGTGCGCAGCGTCAGCATATTTCTCTCGATATACTTGTATATGTAAATACAGTCATAGCGAAATGTGAGAAAAACATTAATAAATGCAATAAATGCTCATAAATTATAAAATGAAACTGATTATTATATTAAAATTTAACTATTTCAAAAGAGAGAAACATGGCTGAACCAAGGATTCAAAAATTAAAAAGAATACAAGATTAAGGGTCGATGACATAGGCAAATTCTGTAAGCCTTGTTACCTATAAATATTGTCAAGTTAATCCATAAAGCCCGTAATAGTTGCCACCAAAAGGCAAGCTTTCCCGATTGCATACAGCAGAGGTTGTCGCTGAGACTTCATCTCAATTAAATCACTAATTGTTTTGACTCCAACGCAAGCTTTAACCATTTCCCTGCATTCAACAGAGGCTTTCGCTGAGTCTTCAGACCCTCATATGCACCAAACACAGTCCAACTGGTTTATGTTCTAGTTGCGACGACATAAGGCAGACAGTTTATGTACTGTATGCCACACATTAAAATAGTAACCCCGACAGGAAAGAGAATTGGAAACCTTTCTAAACACAATCTCAAAGTTATCAAAGTGACGACACTTTGAAGGATATAAATAAATCAATTAATCGAGACATTAACATGTTCCCGAGTCAATTTAAAAAGGTAATCAACTGCTTCGACCAGCGACCGTTGCGAACAGCAGCGTGTCCAGCTGTTCAAGCGAATAAACCACTTCCAACGGATCAGAAGTAAAAAAACACAATTTAATATGACCAATTTGATAAAATCACTATGATCACAAACTCAATAAATAACATTGTCCATTCATTAAGAACACGATAATCAAACACATTAAGTAACAAAGATGCCCGGATGTCGAAACATATTGTTTTTACTAAATTTCACAAAAGGGAATAACATCAAAGTGAACTACGATGACATTATCAAAAAACCAGGCCAAACAATTCATTAAAAATTACATTTTTTGTAATCCAAAATGTTGCAAGCAACATAGAAATAATCGAGCATAAAGAGGTTCTCAAGTTTGTTATGATGCTACCATTAATCATGACAATATTAACTGAAAAAGCACTCAAAGTATATAGCCAACAACGAAGTAAAAAAATAAACCACCATTAAAAATATTGTTAAAGAAAAATTAATGACAAATTTCAAGTTTTAAATTAATATGCGTCGAATGTAGAAGAAGACTCTGGAGCAATACGACGGATAGAAATGCAAGCTCGAGAAGTCGAGTTATAAAAAAACAATTGATATATAAAGCGCAGAAAGATTGCGGCCATAAGAGCAATAAAAAACAAGCAGATAAACAAAAAGAAAACACCGGCAAATACATTTTATGCATGTGTAAAAAAACCAATAAAATTAAACCTTCACCCAAAGATTTACTTCATATTAATATTGTTGATGTGGTTTGTATTTTACGAAGTATTTGAAATGATAATTCGATTGAAATAATAGATCTGTTGTAGGAACAATTTAATTAAATTAAAATTCATTGACTTATGGTTGTAAGTCATTTTTACTGAATTATTATGAGCATTTTAAAATCACACAAAATTTTTTATTTGTTTAATATGATTTAAATATTTTTATTATAAATACTCCGTTTCAAATAAAATATGGTAATAATAATATTAATAAAATAATATGCAATAATATAAAAACCTTAAATTGTGCTATCGGTTTTAGTTTTACTTTAGAAAAAATGTAAATCACGAAGATGACAACGACTGGCAGATTATATTTTAATTTAGAATGTGAAATAAGCTCACGAGTCTGAATTGTGTGGTGTCCGTTTCAGGCGGATGGTTTGCTCCTTGAAATTTCGCTTTGATGCCTTTGAAGATCCTGTGTTTATACCACAAAGAACGGCGATTAAGGACTCCCAATATGGCCATGTAAAAATATATCTATATATATTGGCCACCACATCGCGTTATATATGTATTTAGCATTTAACTGTGGGCGAAGACCATCAGTGCTAATGATAACGACAGACGGGGGGGAGGAAGCTTTCTCCATATTCAATATAGAGTTGCAGCCTGTCCTGTTTCCGGGGTATATCTATTACAAATGATGTATTCTCCACAAACAGATCGATGGTCATCAATTTGCAAACTCCAAAAGCAGGTAGCCATTCCTCTAGACACTTCGACCAAATTCAAACTGGCGAGCTATCAAAATAATTAATTAAGTTAAAATTAAATGGCATCGTCTTCGTTTTTAGTTTATTTTATTTTTTTTTTTATTTGCTTAGCACATAAAACTCCCCGATAGTCAATGAACCCGAAGAGGGTTAGGAAATTAAGCACATTTTCCATTTTCAAATTGAATTGTTCAGCAAATTTTCTGATCATCGAATTTTCATTTCAAAATTGAGTTTAATTGCCTTTCACTTTGCCCCAAATGTATTTTATTAGAATACTTAGCTCCACGTATACTTATCGATCTTTGTAAATTGATCTCCCTTCAAAAACCGAATAGTTCTCATATATTTTAATATTTCATTTTAATTTTTAAGTGTTCACTTTGGTTGACTTGGAAACGAATCATAACTGGGGGAATGCTCTTCGTTTGAGGCTCTGGAACTAACTGAATCCGATCTACAAATTCGAAAGACCTCGAACAGCTTTACATATACATATGTACATATGTATGTTTTTGCAAAATATGCTTCGTCGTGTGGAAATAGACAGGCCCGGAGCCCTGAAGAGCGGTTACTAAAATATAAAATATTTTTCTTAATAAGTAAAAAGAATAAGTAGCTAGAGAACTTTTATAAAATAAATATCAATATCTTAAGAGTATCAAATAAATATAAATATAAACTTTAATAAAAAGTGTCATGTCTTACATCAATAAAAACGTAATATGTGTTTTTTTTTTAAATAATAATATTTTAGTTTAGATAGCAATTAAAAACAAATCAAGCTTAGCTCTTTACAATATCAATATTCATATTAACTAAAGATATTGCGTCACCTTAAAACAAAAAACATTTTCCACTTTAATCATTAAAAGTTATTTTTAAATAAATTGTAATGTTGTAAGTGTTGCCCTCACTTCCTGCGGCTACGGCCCTGGAACTTGCAAGCCACCTATATATGCAATCGCAGCAATGTGCAAATTTTAAAATTATCGAAAACACCAAGGCAGCAACAATTAAAAGTGCCGATTACATAACGAAAATAGTATAATTTAACAAGCACAAATGGATGTTTAAATTTACTGAAAACTAAGTAGTAGTAGTAGGTAATTTTGTTTGTTACAATTGTAAAATTATTTTTACTGAAAACTAATACAATTAATCAAAAATTACAATGAATCTTAATAAAAATATTTTAAAACTATTTATTATATTTAAAAATTAAGTAAATTCTCGAGTCCAGGCAGCCAGAAGCATATTGTTATAAAGAAAAAACAAACAAAAGAAATTATAATATAATTATATAATTAATAATTTATAAAACTTAAAAAACTTAAGTTTTATAAAAGTTAACACCAGCCAGCGCTCCCTTCCTGTACGTCCCTTACTTCTTTACATTATTACGGTCAAAACTATACAAATCATAGGGAAGCATAGATGGCCTTGGCTTAATTTAATATTTTAACCTCAAAAGAGTCGAAGTAAATAAATAATGAATAAATCCTATATATTTTTCTTCAATTAAATTACTAAAAACAAGAAAGAAAGCTAACTTCGGTAAACCGAAGTTTGTATACCCTTGCAGTCTACAATTGGATCATTGAAAATCGATCCATTTTGGTAATGTTGAAAAAATATCGAAATTTGTAAATGTTGTAAATTGTACATTTTACATGTAGAATTGTAAATTTTCATATAAATCTACCGATCGCTGCTATGGCAGCTATATGATATAGTTATCCGATCTTGATGAAATATAAACTGTAATTCTAAAAACGTTAAAAACTGCTATATCTCGAAATTAATAAAAATACGTTGAAAAACAGAGAAGTTAAATTATATTTTCACTTTAATTTCGCCATCATTTCTGTGGCAGCTATACGATATAGTGGTCCGATTTCGGCCGCTCGGACATATATACTGCGTGCTGAAGAAATAAGATTATGCTGAAAATTTCAGCCCGATATCTCAAAAACTGAGAGTAATAATAAATAACACAGGATTTGTGGGCCATGCAATTATATTTGGCTTCTGTAGGTTAGGTTCAGTTCTTTACATTGGTGTTAGCTGGCTCCACGGTGGGCTGAACAATAGGATGTCCTTGTTGTCCTCATTGCCCGGCTGCTGGGCCTTACCCGGGTTGAAGTACGCTCCCAGGGCCGCGGCGAACGCTTGTGTTGAGATTTTAGAGAGATTTTGGTGAAGACGGGTAATCCTTAACGCTCGGCTTCGGTGAATCCAAGTTCAAGTGCTCCATCTGCTTGTGGACGAGATCCAGCCCCTGGCTCGGGGACATGGGCAAGGGCTCCTTGGTGGGATTTGACGGCGAGTCCCCAAGCTTCTGGGACTCTTGCTGCTGACCGCCCTTGCTGGTGGACGCGCCATCGCCCTTTTGGCCAGCAAGTGGTGCTGGCTTCGGAATGCCTGAAGACCCCTCTGGCTGCGGCAGCGTCTTGGTCGGATCTTGGACCTCCAAAGGTCCCGAATTCTCAGGCTCTGAGTCAGTGCCGTTGTCGGAATCGAAGCCAAGCTGCCAGTAGGGGCTCCCGCTCCCACACGAGTAAAACGATTCACTACCCTCGCTACCCGAGATGCCTTCATCAGGAGAAGAATCCATTTCTTTTTAATTACCGCTTCGCCTGCAATCAGCAAAAAAAGAAAATTATTTTTTCCGAACGAAGCACGAGTTAAAGTGACAGGTGGACAGGAATGCCACCTCGATCGAAATATGAAAAGCATGGTAACCCCTTGATGCTGGCAAAACATCGGAGCACTATCGATAGTATCGATTTTTTGAACTTTTTTGAAAACCATCGATTGTTTTTCGCACTATCAATGTTGTGATTAGACCAATTAGACTCAATTTTAAGCCTTTGAAATGATCACGACGATGCTTTCTCGAATGCTTTAAGGGAAATATTTGGTTAGATCATGAATGGAAATTAATCCTGTAAATCCGGAATCGTTTTAAGTGAGAAAATGTTAGCCCTTTTTGTACATAATATAATTTGTATATACATAATGTAGTCTCGTCGATGCCGGCATATCTGGCCACGCTGCCAAGCCACTTTTGATAATTTTTTTATAAGCTGTGTTGCATTTCAGTTTATTTCCGGAAAGATCTGGCCATTCTTTTTTTCTATTATTATTGTATTATTAAATTTAGGCTACGGCAACATGCTTAAAAGATTTATAGTTCTTTGTTTAAGGTTCTTGTTTATTGTTAAATATTTTGTTTTTCTTTTTCAGCTTTTATTTTGCCCCCCATGTGTCTTATTTTTTGTCGCCGATATCTGGCAACTCTGGTTATGGCGGGGTACTTAGGTTGCAAGAACGAGACAACTATACGTGTTGTTTTGTTCAAAATTCCTTATGATGCAACTGCGGTCATACCGACATAAGAGGTAAACAAAAACAATTTATTGACAAACTAGAATACACCTCTGTTTTAATATATATGAAACCCCCTTCATTGATTGCTCAACCTGCTCTTTTATATAGATTTTTTTAATTCATAAAGTATACATTTAAGTTATTCATAGTGCCAGTTGGGATTCTGAAGTTCGGAATCAAAGTCAAGGTCTTTCACCATCTGAGACTCATCCTCGAAGGGCGACACATACTCCTCAGAGGACCCCACACTCTCGGCAGGAGCAACCATGGTTGTAGCTGGTTCTATGACGGGCTGGCCAATAGGATTGTCTTGGTTATTGGCCAGATCCGGGTTGAAATAGCCATCCAGGGCCGTCGAAAACTCGCGCTGAGGCGAACGCTTGGGCTCGGTGGACTTCTGGTGCAAATTAACCCAGATCTCGGTGAAAGCGTGCTTTCGCATGGCCTCCGTCTGGCGATCAGGGGTCAGGCAATCCTTCAGGCGCAGCTGCGGCGAATCCCCGCGTTGCATTTGATTGGAGGCGAGTTCCGGCACCTCCTTCGGGTCCATGGGCAAGGGCTTCTTGATGGGTGCCTTGTAGCTAGTGGGCACGCCAAAGCCAGCGGACGAATCGCTGGAATTCTTCCGGAAGCCGAACAACACCTTGGGACGCGAGCGTTTGGCGGCCCCAGGCTGTGGCTTCTCCGAAGTCCCCGAAGTCTCATCCTCCGAAGTCTCGTGCTCATGCTCGGTAGAGCTGGCGACAGTGCTGGAAGGCGACGACTTCGCACTCACATACTCCCTTTCGCTCGGGAATGAGTAAAAGGAGTCACAATCCTCGTTGTCCGAAACTTGAAACTCCATTTTATTATTTTAATTACGATTTTTTTCGCTGAAAATTAAAATTATTTCGTCCGAAGTCGGAAAAGTCAGAGTGATAGGTGGACAGAGATGCCAGCTCGTTCGAAATATGGGAAGACAAGAAAAAAATACTAGCAAGCTTAATAGCGTTGCCATATGGCATGAGAAAACTCGTAGTCTTTTGACAGCAGGTTGCAAAAAATGGGTTGCAAAGTCGTTTCCACTATTTGCAAGATATATATTGATTACTTGATACGATAGATTCAGATCTATTCGATCAATATGATATTTTAAAGCTTGGAATCTTTGTTATCCTTGTGAAAAGCATCAGCTTTGTTTTGGGTCCCAGACAACAGACAGTTTGGATCAATAGCAGGATCAAAGTTCCAGATCTGGACAGCATAAAGATTGTTTTTGACGAAGCCTCGAGGAATCAAAGAGAGTTCCATTTTAGTATTCCATATAACGCGTACCTTAATATTTTATGGAACGCTAATAACACTAATTCATTTTTGCAATTTGGAGTGACAGAATTCTTAATTAATTAATTCACAAAAATTTAAATCATACTGAACATATGTCAAATCAAATTTGAATTAAATATTTCAAACGAAACCCCCTACTGGTTTGGGCATTGATTTGGCAACTGCTTTTGGCCGCCTTCAGCAGATTTGTTTTGGCCTATGGCTGGCGGGACATCATCCTCATCAAGTTCATCGTCCTGGTTCTCGAAAGAGTCGTCCTCCTCCTCCTCATACTCATCCTCGTCTTCCCCTGTATGGACAAGATCGCCAGTGTAGTAAAGCACGGCCTTTGGAATTATCTTTGCGCGCAGAAGGTGACCAATTAGGAAATCGGTTTCCAGAGTCAGCTGAGTATCGTCGGTGGAACCCTTGGGGGGATTAAAGAAATGGAAAAATGAATCCGTTGAATACTGCCGGACAACGGTGCGCTCAGCGCCGCACTCCCTGTGCTTCTGCCTCTTCCGGCTGGTCCTCTGCGTCAGGTTCATCTGGTGCTCCCAGTTGATGGTGCAACCGGTGCACTTGTACCGCTCGGATCCCTCAGTTGCCTTGAGAACGTACATTTTGGTTAGCACAGAGTTGCTGAAGTACTCGTTCTTGTCAAAGTGGAACTCTAGGATATAAGAATGCCCCTCCACGTATTTAATGGAAATATCCGTCAGCGAGCGCAAGGCTGGCTCGTCCTGGGGTTGGACCATCTCGGAAAGGATCGGTACGGTGCGGAACACGGTCAGCCAGAAGCCAGGGATGCCCTTGACGTCGGTGGGATCCACTGGCTGCTTATCCATGACGGGGTCCAACGTTCCCTCAACGACCTCCCTGCGCTTGTCGAACAGCGGTTGATACTTGAGGTGAAATTTGCGTTCTAGTTTGTATACTTCCTCGTCAAACTCGTTCTCGATTTTTAATTGCTCCATTTGCAGATTCTTCAGAGCAGTAATTCGGTCCTGAACAGCAACAGGCAGTGCCTTGACCATATCTTGCAAAAACTGCCGCCGCAACGCAGAGTCCATGTTGGCGGGCACCGACTGGCAGACACAGAGAGCCTTCTCGTCCCCGGTCCCCTTGCAGGATTCGGTGACCACAATGCCCTCCGGTGGGTTGTCCATTATTCTGTAAATTCGGGTTTAACTTTAATTAGAACTGCAACAAGATGCGCGACGACGCCGATTTGTTTTTGAAAAGGATAAAAGTTCTACCAAAATGAAAAAAGGCACAAATTTTTGGTTGTGAAAATTTTTGGTTGTGAAAATTTTTGGTTGTGGAAATTTGTGGGAAATTTGTAATACAAATTTGTTTCGACACGTTTGCTCCAAGAATACGAACTGATATAAGCTTTAGGAATACGAACTCATATGAGCTGTAGGAATATTCTTTTCGAATGTAAGATCAAGGCCAACTACAACTTTCTTAGAACAAATATTTTCTTACTTCTTTCTATATGTTACCTCATAAAGTATATATTTTCTTGATCATCATCAACTTGTTTGCCGCGCCATTTATAGTGTGTGGGTTCGATTAGGATCTGAAGAGATCTTAACTGAAAAATACAGGTGAGTAGGTTTAATTAATTGGATGATAAATAGCGAACTTATTTGGATGGTTTGTAAATTAATTCATTCAGCTTTATCCCACCAAGCTAAGAATATAAACTGGACGGCTTTCATTGTCTTTAAATCGCTGTTCAGTAGCCGGCTTTCATTTCAAAGGGGCATGCAACAATGTCTGCCTCCTCCTTCGCGAAATGGAAATACTGTTTTCCCAGCTATGTTTTCGTTTAAGCCAACGCATAAAACTTTAATTGATTGCACTGTGCTCTGGCCCCGAGGCTGGAGGTGGTCCTGGGCACGGAAATGCACTGAAAGCATGAAGGTAATTATTGTGAAATAATAATGAAAATAATAATTAATTATTAATAATTAAACATTTGCCATGTCCTGCTGCCACTTCCGGGCGAGTGTTTCCTCAATTCCACGTACTCTTCGGTTGGAATTAGCCCTTGTTTTGGAGTCAAGTATACATATATCACTTAAGATACAAGTTTAATACAATTTGTTGCTGTGTGTGCTGCTGCTATTGACGCAGTTGCATTCAAACGAATTTTATTTATACGCGTGCCCTTGTGGAATGTTAAAAAAGTCCCCCATTTTGTTGCTACTAACTTGTCACGCGTTGTTGCTTTTTTTGATTTACGGCGGGCCGGGGCTTTCGCATTTTCACATTTTCACATTTTCATGGCGAGAACAAAACTCAATTTGTTCTGTTCCGGCTCGGGCTCCGGCTCCCGCTCCGGGGCACAAAAAACTGTTGCTCCAATTACACAGCAGCAACTGCAATCGCAGGCTCGCATTCGCATTCATATCGCCGCCGATGGCCCAGAAAAACTTTCAATTTGCAAGTATTTTTAAAACTTCTCCCCCGTCGGAAACGAAAATAAAACTCTGTAGAGACTGTAATTACTACTTTCCTTTCGGCAGAGGGAGAAACATGCACGTAAACATGCCCGAATAATCGAATTAAAACCGCATTGAAGTTGCGGTTGCGAAATTATTATTTTTCCCTCAATTTTCGCCATGGAATTTCATGTAAATATTTATTAATTAAAGTCAGCCAAGGGCCTCCTTTTGATCTTTAATTCATTTATTATTTAGAACAATATAGGAACCATATAGGGTATCCCTTTTAACCTGCTGCTAAAATACGCCTCAAAGAATGGTCCTTTTCGATTTTCCCCATACAGTTTTTTCGGCGAAAAATAAACCGTTGAGCCCCGAGCTATTGCAGATATGCAGGGAGTACCCGGACAGTACTTACCATATTTGTATGGGCAGTTCATAAAAATGTATGTGCATTAACACGGCTGCGGCCATGCGGCTGCCGTATATCATCCTGCGCCGGATCAGAGGCCCCTCTCTGGATCCTCATCCAGAGATGCCATCTGGCATCTACCCACTCGCATCGCATTCCGCATCCAATTCGTGGTCGACGGTGGTCCTTTGTGCGGTTTGCCTTTTGGCTCTTTATTGCCGTTGTTGGCTTTATTGTCGCTGGAAATTAAGTGACAACAGGGTCCTGGTGCTTCTGCATTTTCGTCCTTTGGTCGCTTTTCCGCTGACCGCTTCCATTGATTACATTGAGTACAGTAAACGCAGCTTAAGTTGTAAATTTTATGTTTAATTACTTAATACTTAAAGAAGTAATACCTATTAAAACAAATAGCTAAATTACTTATTACTTAAAATGGAATTCGCTTCCAAGAATAAACGGAACACTTCTCAAGAGAACGGTCGCTCTCTCTGTTGTACATTGCAGGCAAAGCGTGAAAGAGGAAGCGAGAATTTAGCTTAATTTAGTCGGATTTCTTTAAGCCATATAACGTTGCATTTTAGCCACAAAGAAATACAATTTAATTACAAAAAAATTACCTAATAATTAGCAAAAATTACACAACTTTTAAATCAATTTAATTCCTTTTTTGTTTCATATAACTTCCCGCTCAACCCAGTCCTCACTGTCTGCTCTCTCATGCATTATGCGAAGCAGTTGCTCCTTTGGCTATCCATCTGCCACCAAAGTGGAATTTAATATGCGCTCTCCTTTGATTCGGCATCTGCCTGCCCCAGCTTTTGCACCGCCTTTTTGGCTGCTGCTGCTGCTGCAAACTTAATATTAGCCATTTTGACACCTTCCGGCAACGACAACGGGTTTTGGCCACAAATTGAACGCTGCTCATCGCTGTCATTGAGCTCAGCAAAACCAAAGACAAGAAATAGTTTGAAATGATGCCGCTTAATAAATGGCAGTTGGAAGGGCTTTATTAATATTTAAAGCGCATAAGAACGGAGTTAGAGACTAACAAATCGGGCTTTAATTACACATTTTAGGAGCAGGAGGATAACTAACCTTGCAGCTTGCCACAAAGGAACTATGAATAATTTCAGAAATTTCCTCCAAGAGTTGCGTCTTTATGAAACCAGCGAGAACTTCTCTCCTTCTCCCTTGGAAGGGAAAAGTTTTCTGCGCTCATATCGGTTGAAGGTGGGCTTTGGGTGCGGGTTAACGCGAGTTAAAGTTGAATATTTGAACTTGCATATAATGTGTTAAATAAGTTGTCTCTTGTGCCGCGGCGCACGTGGCGTATACTTCATATTTCCCAACTGAATCGCAGTCGCTGTCGCTCAGCCTCAGTCCTGTCGTTGTGTGTGTGTGGGTGTCTGACCTTGCGTTGGTTGGCCCCACAAGGTTGATGGAGGTTTTTGCCACTCGAAACAAACAAAACAATTAAAGCAATTGGGTTTTTGGCCAACTCATTTGCATGCAGTGGATGCAGATGCTGATGCACTTCGCCAACTGTAAAAGGGTGAAAAAAAAGCCAGCAGCAAAGCCCCCTCGAACCCCTCAATTAGCCGGGCTTAATCAACAGTCAGTCGGCATGGCTAGTTCCACTTTTTCCGCACTTCATTTTGGCCTAGAACATAATTCAAAATTATTCTTTCCGTTTTGGCAGCTCGCGCTCTTTTTTTTCCTCGATGAAAATGGTTTCGCTTACGGTTTATGGCGTTATGGGGCTAGTCCTGTGTCCTTTTTTACTGCTCGCAGTGCCAGTGGCAATGCCAGTATGCTACAAAAATTTGATTTGCAAGCTCTTACAGCAGAGAGTCCACAAAGTAGTGGGAAAAAAACACAGTTAGGCCTTGTCCTTGAATAACTTTATATTTACTTTTACATTGTTCAAGGATTATGAATTATGTCAACATGAATATTTACTTATTTATATTTTATATTTATACTGAGGCCTTCCGCTCGCTCAAAATAAATAGAATAAATTAGAAATTAAAAGGAATTTGACTCTTCCGCGATTCCCCGGCGACTCTTCCGCGATTCCCCGGCGACTCTTCCGCGATTCACCGGCGACTCTTCCGAGATTCCCCGACGACTCTCCGCGATTCCGCGGCGACTCTTCCGCGATTTGCAGGCGACTCTTCCGCGATTCCCCGGCGACTCTGCCGCGATGCCCCGGAGACTCTTCCGCGATTCCCCGGCGACTCTTCGACCACAAAGCCTTGGGTACCGGGTATCTCACAGTCGATCAAGCTCGACTGTCGCTTTCCTACTTGTCTATTTAAATTGGTTTTTCTGTACAAAAATGAAGGAATTTACTTGCCAGCTTTCACTGTAATCGCAGTAAACACAAAGTGTGTTTAAAAAAGCGACTCCGAATTGTAGAGAATTTTTCCCGCAAATGTTTGTGCCCAAGTCGTTGCCATTTCCGTTTCCGTTTATGATTACCAGACGACGCAAGGAGGGGGATTCCCTGCTTGCCCAATTCGTCGCTTGTGCAGCTTTGATGCTTTCCATTGTCGCGCATTTACCAAAGTTTATGACTTTGTGTAAAATGTATATACCATCGGAATATGCGCATATTTTCGGGATATACGAGCTGCGGACGAATAAATGAACCCGTGAATACAAGCGGTTGCAGTTGGAGATGTCTGAACAAAGGACATGCCGCAGATTTCACGGACTCCGGACAAAGACAGAAACGGAATATATGAATAAAAAGGAACCTAATATGAGAGTTTTGCGTTTAAAGTTTTAGTCAAGGGTTTAGTTAACTTTGTTTTTTTATTTAAAAATATTAAATAGCTTCTTATTATATATGTATCTTTCTATTTTCGTTAATAAATAAATCTCAAAAATACATTTCTTCGACGTTATTCATATTTTCCATTCCTGTGCCCAAGTATTTCCCATTCCTAGACCACTAATTTCAAGAATATACTACCAATCAATTTGGTTTTAGGTTACTGGCTATAAAGCAGCTAACAACGAGTATATAAGACTTTGCCAGGAAGTCTTACTTCGCTGCACATCAAGTGCATCCTGTAAATCCTGGCAGGGTTATAAAAACTTGCACTAGTTTTCAGTCTATTAATTCAGGAAATTAGCTTGGCATTCTTTGTGGGCAAAACAGTTCGCAAAATGGCCTCGTGCCTTCAAGAAAACCAATTTAATTACGCTTACCTCTTTACATTGCTTGCTTCCCCCTTTAGTGCAATATTATTGTTATTATCTCGAAATAATGTCATTCAACCTTAGAGGAACGTGAACCTTTAGCTGAAGAAGAGCCACCCACGGAGTCAGAGTCCTTACTCTCCTCCTCCTCATCCTCCTCGAAAAAAACTGTTCCCCGTGGCGTAGTAAACTTTGTTTTCATTCATAAATCGCGAGTTTCCCCTGAGGCACGACTCCTGCCAACTTGGGGAAATTTATCCGCGCCTGCGCCCTGCTCACTGTACCCAGTTGGGGCGCCACAGGATAATGGGAAGGGATTCGTGGCGGGGGAAATACTGGCGGGAAAGGCCAGCTAAGAGAGTTTTCTCTTAAATTAACACTGGGAACGCATTGGGTTTGCTTTTCTTAAGTAGAAAGAAGGAAGGCAGCTGCTGAAGGAACATCTTCGATTGGGGGATTCCCCAAACCTGACCTTTCCCCATTTTTTTCGCTGAAGCCAAACACTCGGCGACAGCAAATCAATAAAATTGAATGCAGAACGAAAACAAATATTTAAATAAGCCGAATAAAAGTATATGTGTGTGCGCGTAATATTAAAGGTAATCAGATTGTTTTTATGCGAATTTAACAAGGCGGTTGTCTCCATTTGTGTCCGCGGAACGTGCGAATTGCCACAAATGTAGTCGTTGGTCCTTGGCTTTTTTTAAGCTACTTAAGCAGCCAAGGAAACGTGTTTAATAATTTGTAAGGATTTTAAAACAAATCCAGTCAAAGTCTGAGCTGAAAGCCATTGTATTAAATATAATGATGCCTGGTGGCCTTTTCTTATCTCCCTAATCCTGCCTTTCCCACACAATATGACATATTCATACGTGAAACTATCCTAGTTTCATTTTAATTACTACTTTAACACATCATTTACTTAAGCCCAGACGCCGTGTCATTATAGAGCTTAAGCTCATTAAGCAAAAACTGTGGTGCCTTTCATTTGCAAGGTGACTTTTGTGAAATAAACTTTGTAGCTGAAGGGTTTAAGTAGCATTATTGTGGTTAAAATGCAGAGTAGCGAACATTCCGGACCCTATAAAGTACACACATAAATTCTTGATCTGGATTATAATTAACAAGTATATTTATCTATATATTTATATAACTTTAAAGTCAGCAGAAGCTATAGCTTCTTGGTAGGATGATGAGGTAAAATGTGAGTGGATCCTTGTCAATATTAATCAAAATTAATATTTTTCATTTAATAGGAATTACGTAGATTATATATTTAATATTACAGGCTCTTTATGTTTTTTACTTGTTCTTTATTTTCGCACCGAATCGTTATCGATTCACTATCGATATATCCTAAGCTTATATATATTTTTATAATAAACTCTTCACTCTGCAGTTACATAATATATTTATATAGATTATATTATATTTAATCTTTATGTTTTACTTGTTCTTTATTTTTGCACTGATTCGTTATCGATTTACTGTCGATATATCCGAAGCCTATATATATTTTTTTTAAAAACTCTTCACTCTGCAGTTACATAATATAATTATATATGTAGATTATATTTTTAATATTACAGGCTCTTTATGTTTTACTTGTTCTTTATATTCGCACCGAATCGTTATCGATTTACTATCGATATATCCTAAGAATTTTTTTTATAATAAACTCTTCACACTGCAGTTACATTATATACGACAAAGTGTTAATATCTAGTATCAGCTTATCTTTATAATAAGATGTTTCTACAATATTTATAAATATTAAGGGGACATTTAATATTATTTCTTATAATAACTTTATGCCAAAAGGTAGGCAATGTTTTTTGCCAACTAAGAGGTGGCCTACACTCCTATTATCGGGGCACGCAGGTGTAGATTTTCCCTTCCCGCTTCCCGTAAGGCCCTTTGCCATTATAGTTTCGTATTCCCAACACATTTTCCCAGCCACAATCTCGGAATCAGAATCAGAATCAGCATCAGCATCAGGAACCTCAATCAGAATCGGAAACTGAAACAGAATCGCAACTACTTATCTGCTCATTGTATTTGCACGCTTCGCTGAACGTTGCCACTCAAAGCTGAGGGAGGGAGAGAGCTAGGGGAAGGACGAGTGAGAGGGCAGTAATAGAGCGAAAGAGAGGCAACATAGTAAGTAATACAGTGAAGAACGCTGAAAAGAAACCGTATTAGAGGCGCTTTCAAAGCCAATTGCCGCATGGAATGGATAAAATCACTGAAAACAACTGGAGGGACAGGACGAGAGTGCGGCTAAAAGCGAATCATAAATGAAAAGAGCCGGCAGGAGCATAGAGAGAGACAGAAGGAAAGCCAGGAGAAGCCGCTTAGACGCTTTGGTGACCAGCAGCTGGTGGGGATTTGGCACAACAGCAAAAATGGCATGAACGTGATGTAAGGGCGATATTATAAAATTGCATTTGCACCTGCCTTCTCCTCGCTTTCCAGGACTTATCAAGCTTACGCCAAGGATTATGGCACATACATTTGCACCTGTGCAAGGAGCATTTTCCATCCATTAACTTGACCCGCACGTGGCTTTCAAAAGTGATAAGCCCACCGAAGATTTGTCAATGTTCAGGCCTGGAAATTCGGATTGCAAAAACGGCTTAGAAGCTTTTACGTTGACTCAAGACAGAGATTGAATTTATTTATTGAATTTATCTAGCAAATATTGAGAAAAAATTACATTTTAGTACTGCATATATTTTGTAATAATTATGTTAGAGGACAAAAATATATATTTGATTTCCCCTTAAATAATCCTTAATATTTCCACTAAAACCCGTATTTAAATGAATTTTTCAAAGGCATCCCTTGGACCCATAGTAGTTCGTTCAACCCTTAATCGTTGGATCGTGGACGTTGGACATTGGACGTCCTGCGTGTCCTGCGGCGCACAAACCAAATGAGCGGAGCTTTTCGGCTGTTAACTGGCTCCTGGCAACAGAGTCCAGGCCTTCCTTCCAGCACGGTCGCCGCGCCATTGGCAATTATTTTGAAGCAAACTGTCAATAAATGAAACAGAACTTTTAGATTGCTTTAGCCTCTCAACGTTTTTTGTTGCCTCCTTTTTTTTTAAGCCCCTCCAGACTCCACCATCCTTGATACATATTCCCTTTAGTTCGAGCGTCTTTCGGGCGCCATCTCATTTACATAGACAAAAGCCGAGATTAACCCATTTCATGGCAGAAAATAAAAGTAAGGAAAAATATTTTATATTTATTGTAAAGTAAAATGTCTAAACTGTTTAATTATTAGATTTTTAGTATTAATTAAAGTTGATAATATATATTACTGAAATATGATTGAAATACTCAATTGAATGCATACAAGCTAAAATGTACATTTTTCTTGGGTCATAATAATCTTATTAAACTCCTATTTAAGTTACATTTATTTTAGTTAATATTTGTATATATTTATTCACAATATTAATTGTTACATTGGCTAAAATGGGGTTAAGGCTGGCCAACTTTATAACAGCTGCGTCATCGCCAACTTAACAGTTCACTCTGTCTCCGCCCCTCCACTGATTAAGCTTTGCAAATTAATTCGATTTACGCCTGATGGTTTTTAGTTAATTCGCAAAGTTTCAACGCCTTCACCTCTATTCCTGGTTCTCCATTTCGATACCCAGGAATCCGATTAAATATGAGTATATAAGTATTAAATAACACTAAACAATGCTCGGAAATAATTTAAAAGTGCGTACGAAGGTTGAATCGGGCCAATAGAGGCCCCCAAAAATATAATAAAATGGGAATTGTTTTTTTTTTTTCTACTTCAAATAAGTACACTTACAATTTTTTATGCAACTTACTCAAAACAGCAGGAATCATATCCGAAATCCCAGTGAGCCATGCTTTACCAGTCACACCTGTCACCAGTAACCAGTCACCATTCCCCAGTTCGAGTTCATTCAATTCAATTCATTCAACAGTGTTCCTAAAAAAATTTCCTTATAAAAAAAAGAGTTCAGAATGCAACGCATCAACCTTGTGGTTCTTTCCCAGGAAAGGGAGCGCGTAGAGTTTTCTTTTTCGGATCGTATGCCGCTGTACAAAATGATGAAGGCTTACGCCAACTACTTTAGGATCGACCGCAAACAGCTGAGTTTCCGCTTCCGTGGCAACAAGGTTAAGGATTACGAGACTGCTCATCATCTAAATATCGGGAAGGGGAATATTATCAGATGTGTCACTGATTCTACAGACTAATGCAAATGAAAGGAGGAGGAGGAGGACTGTACCAGGTATACCATATTATTATTATTAATTATTAACATTTATAATTACCTTTAACATCTATTTAGGAATGGAACGAAAAACATCATGTTTGGTTATATTTTTTATATCATTTTCTGGAGCGCGACTCTACAGGTATTACATTTAATTATTATTATTATTTATTATTAAGTATAACCTTTATTCAGTAATGGAGCAAGAAACCTGGAAGTTTGGTTATATATTTTTACAGGAATGATTATTCAACTTAAGACCAATCAAAAGGTTTAACAAAAACATAAAACAAATACTTAACTTGTGAAGAGTTACCGAGAAGACTCTACAGGTATAACTTTTTTGGTATTATTAATATTATTATTTATTATTACCCCTAACATTTATTCAGTAATTGGAATCAAAGCCAGAAAACATCAACAAAACATCACAATTTTGGTTATATTTTTGATAAGCGGCAAGACTTTATTCCAACGAAGGCCTCCCTCTTGATGTTATGAATACACATTAAATAATTAAATAAAGCGTTGCGGTGCAATCCAAGTTCACAGATAGTTATTTTATTTAAGTTTTTATTTTAGCAAGGAACTACAAAAAAGATCCTTGGGCAGGCTGTCTCATCCACCACAACTCCAGGGTCAATGTAGTTACCAAAGCGCCAACATAAAATAAGTAAATGGATGATATAACTTTTTGAACCCTATTTGGCGAGTGCAGCCCGGAGGGGCTTCGGGAAAGTTCTCTCGCCCACCTCGGCCCCACCTCGGCCCCGTCTCGGCCATATGTCAATTTAGCTAATATTGTCGACGTTTATGATGAATTTATGTGCGCTGCGCTTTTGTCTCGCAATCGAGGGCGCAAAGAGGGAAGCAGCCGAGACAGCCGAGGGCAAACAAAGCCATTAAAAAGCCAGCACAACAAAATTACAACCTTAAATGTTTATAAGGAGCGGCCCAAAGCGACAACGACAGTGAAACTCAATTTGTACTAAGCCAGTTCAGACAAGTCTCAAAAAATAACACGGCGAGGGAACGGGAGGGGCTGCCTAAGACACATAACCAACAACTAACAACTTTTTGACAGCACATTGCCACTTGAACTTCCAGGGCGAGAGAAAGGGATCACACGCTGCCCGCTCAATTTGCCTATGGCAGCCAACGAGAGGGAGACGAACGAGAAGAGTCGATGGCCAGACAAATAACGAGAAACGAGAAGCGGTAAACGATAATGGTCAGCGATTAATTGGAATTGAATGTAGATACAGCCTAAATAGACCAACAGTCATAAACGCGGTTATCTGCCACAAAAATTTTAACAGCCCCATTTCGATAAACATCGATAGATAAACGATAAGTTAACTATCGATAGAATGAAGTTTTTGTTAATTTGATTAAAGGACGACACATATTAAATTTATTTTAATATTTTTAATCTAAACAAGTTTAAGAAGAAAACTTAAAATTTAGGCACTAGTCACTATTTCGATGTCAATCGATGCTGGAGATCAATTAAATATCGATTGCCAATTGTAGGCATTGAATGTAGCTTTCTCTATATGTTAAAAATTTCAAAGAATTTATAATTTTATTTTACCACTTAAATATTATCGATATTTTGTTTTATTGTTCATATCTTAAGGATGTGCTATGTTTATCGATATAATTGACGATTTTAAAATAAATTTTTACCCGAAAATATAATCGACATTTTTTTGTTATCGATTGGACTTTAGGGCACAAAAACCTTAGTTTTTTATAGAGATTTAACTATAAAAAAACTACTGTTTCTTGTTGAAATTATTTATTGTTAAGAATATTTAATATTATATTTAAGACATTTTCTTACACCTAATCATTTTTGTAGATATATCCATTCCATCTATCATGTCATAAGTAAAATAACATATGTCAAATATGCATTAAATAAAGCTTAAACACTCCGGGGAACGGTGAACGATAGCTGCTAAGACAGTTAACCGCTTAGTCCCAATCAAATTTGATTTATTTTACACATGTTCCCATGGCAGACAAAACCCAATCTGTGATTTGAATTCCCACTCTCGCTGTCCTGCGACCGGCGACCGGAGACCGTGGACCTCCGATCTCCGACCCCTGAACACTATCCCACGTCCATTGTCGGTTATCCCATCAATGTCATCATCATCATCATCATCAGCATCATTCCCGGGAATTCCCCTGATTCCCTCTTGGGGCATCTTCATCGTGTGCTCAGCAAATATTTGCCGAGGTAAATGGCTGTAATTTAATCTTCAAATTTGTTTCAATAGAATTTTCTCAACTCAACTTCGTTGTTTTTTTCGTGGGGCGGTCTTTTGTTTTTCTTTTTTTTTCCTTTCCTCGCCCTCTCCCGACCTTTTCCCAGTTGGGTCACTTTATTTATATAGTCATACGTATTTATTTAGTGCCACAAATTCGGTTTCCGATTTTTCGTTTGTCTGACAAGGTACACCATGGCGGATGCGTAATGCAATTGCACGGGCACTCTTCAGGTTTTCGCCCTTGTCGGTTGAGTTTTTCGGCAATTGATGGTCCTTATACTGAAAACTGGGGACTGCCCCACAGGAAAAGGTATTGCGGAACAGGGACATGACATTATTCATCTTTCAAGAGCTTGTTGCATTTGCTTACTATTTTTGCAAAGGGTATATATGTATGCATGTAGGTTGATGTTCCTATTAGTTATTTAGTATATTTTTAATATTTTTGCTTTGGTTTAATATATGTAGGGATAGAGAGCTTTTAATAGTTAACCAAAAACGTTGCAATACTTTCTTGGAGGAATAAAAAATGTAGCCTACTTTTTAGGGCATCTTCTTTAAAAGCTTCTTACTCAACCGTAAAAAGCCATAAAAAATTAATAAATCTTATATTGTAATTTTTTTTGTATTAAATATTTATTTCAGGTACACTTTAAAGGGTACCCAAAAAGTTTGGCCAAAAACATTTGCCGCATTTAAGGGGACACAGGACGAAGGACGACGCAGGAGAGCGGGAAAATCAGGAGGACCACTCGGGTCCTGTAAATGTCGCCGTCGATTTGTTTGCATGGATAGCGGAGTGGGAGTGGGTGTGGCTGTCAGTCCGCCCCCCTTGAAGGTCGCCCCTCGTTGTGTCGTTCACGCTTGTTTTGGCATTCGGAGTAAAATACGCGTAAAATGATCGGAAAATCTACTGGCAACAACAAAACAACACTCACTGGCGGAGTGTGCGTGTGTTTGTGGGTTATGAAATAAACACACTCCGGGCACACACCCGCAAAACGCTTTTGTTGGCAGCCACAAAAGACAGAAGAAAGCAACAGAAACAAAGTGTCAAATTTCATTTTATTTTTACGCCTCCCTCCCAGTAGCCCCCGTTCCCTCCCAGTCGCACATGCGGCATACGTCAGATCTGGCCTGCCATTTATTTGTCTGCATATTTGGCGCCTGATTCTCCTTGCCGTCGGTTCTTCTCCTTTTTTGATGTCCTGTGCAGAGAGAGAGCTTCAAAAAAAACGTGTGCTATGCTTTTGGGGGATTTTAAATATCTTTTGGTTTGTATTTATACAATTTTTAAGTAGAATTTTTAATTGGAAAACGCTTAATTTATATTCTATGTAAGCATAATATTTCTAAATAAATAATAATATTTTTTTAAATAGGTGGGACTAATATCTTGTACATAGTTCAAGGTATATTTTGCAATATTCTATATATTTTTGGCGACCGTGACATATAAAATATAATAAATATATTCATTAAATTAAAATATATTTCAACTTTTTTTCCAATTTATTAAATTAAAATATAATTCTTTTTTTTTTTGTCCAAAGGTAGTTTTGATTTCGTTCCTCGTTCCTTATTTGAATTTAGATTTTGGCCTCAGTTGTTTTATATATATATTTTTTGGTTCGGTGTCGCTGTGCGTTTTTGAATTTGCTCTGCAATTTGTTTTATTTGTTATTTGCATGCGTTATTGCTGATGCTTTTGTTTTGTTTTTTGAAGGCATTAAATTGCTTTAAATGTTTTTGCACATCGCCCACACACATTTCGTAATTAATTTCATGCGTGTGTGCCCAGGAATAGCGCCAGGATGGGGAATCCCCGCCTATCGAAGCAGCCGGCTCTGCAACTACACGGAGAAATATTAAAAAAAATATATACAAAAGATATATCCATATCCATTTGCTGATTAAAATACAAATTGCTTGGCAGATTTAATTTATATTTAATTTATTTATGGTAAGAATGTTTTTCCTGTGTATTTCGGTACTTCTCCTCTGATCGCACTTTATCATCATTAATTTTACAGTTAAACGAAGGCGCTGAAATTGCATTTCATACCACCCATCCCCTGGACTTCAGTCTTATTTAATCAAGCGCGAATACGGGTCGCCATATAAAATCGGTCGAGATATTTGCACATCACACTTGCAAGATGCGGGGGGCAGTGCACAGTGGAGCCAAATGTGAGGCAGTTAAAATTAAATAAATTTATTGAAAACCATTAGGATGTCGATTTGAAACAACAATTTATTTCACATCTTTAAAGAAATTTATTTAAAATAAATTACGAAGCCCTTATTGGTTTAGTTTTGTGTTCTAATTTGTACCTTAACTAAGTTTTAATTTTCTAGATTATCTGTCTGGATTTCTTGTTGTTTAATTTTAATTTTATTATAATCCTCAAGCTTTTAATTACTTTATTAAAGACAACAAAAAATAGAAAAAATCATATACTTGGTTTATTTATGGTTTAGTTTATACTGTTTTAATGCAGAACATCAATGGATCCTTCGACTCTGATCCCCTGTGCTTTTCCCGATCCCGTGCCACAGTGTCCTTTGAGGACCTCCTGAGTATCCTCCTGCTCCTTGCCTTCGAATCTGCTCATTAATGTGCGCCGTGTGCGCTTCAAATTAGGCACGCAAAGCGTTGCCATTAAAAACGCGCACAAAGCGAGAGGAGAGAAGGAAAAAAAAAGCAGGACTGAAAAACGAATCTGTCGCATAATTACAAAAAAATGTGTCAGACACGCTGGAAAAGCGGGAAAAGCGAGGCTTTTATGTGGAAATGTCTAGACGCTGGAGGCCCAGCTGATGGATGTGGAAGTGGCAGCGAGAGGGGAAAGTGAAAGATGAGCCATATGTCAAAGCAAAGCGGCTGCCAATCTTTTCTTTTCTTTTCTTTTATTTTTTTTCGCTGCATTTGTTGTTGCCAAAGACGGTTGGCAAATCAATATTTATCACTCTTGTGAGCCTAGGCGAAACACCCAGGGCGTATGAGTAACATAAGCACTCATACGCCCTGTGTGATCATTAAATATGTGTCATTAAAATTAAGTTTAAGATCAGGTTGTGCTTGGCCCTAAAATAATGCTTAATAAATAGCCAAAATTGCTCTGGTAATTGAAGAACCTACTGGGCCATGAAAAGCTCTCACACCTACTTGCCTCCGCCATTTCTGCTTTCACTTGGAAGATCAAAGCCCTGGGTAATTGCTTAAATAATATTGTGCAGTTTCTCCACTTTAGGGGGCAGTGGTGGAGGGATTAGTTCAGCATTGGATTAGCATAAAGATTTGGAGGGAGCCTGGCGAATAATTCAACAATTAAAAGCCCTTATTCATGTCAAGCAAATTTTGGATTTTATTCGGTTAAGGTAAGTACCATCTATGATTTAAATTAGTTCAAAACTAAAACTAGCATAAATCTATCCCTAAATTGTAGTAGTGATTTTCAGTCCCTTGATTGTTGTTCTCAAAATAAAGTCAGACCAAAATCGCTGGCGATTGGAGTTCAACACTTAATGGCATGTTGAATACAGACGATGATGGGTCAGTACCAGCAAAAGCAATAAAAGCAACAAGAATCTGGCCAAAAGGCAATTTAGCCATTCAGTTTTCTTCTTCTTTTTTTTGCTACATCTTCTTCATTTTTTGTTCTTAGTTTTTCGATTTTGTTTTTTTCTTGGCCTGCTGTCTGAGCCAAGAGGGAGACGCATTGATTTAAATTGGCCATTTCATTGCTTCATTATTTGCCGGGCGAATCTCGGAGATACTCAAGTTGATTGTTTGTTTTGTGTCTTTAATGCACAGCGATAAAAAAATATATAACTAACACAATTTTATTCATTTTAAATCTGTCTTTTATATGTAAATATTCGTAATTGTTAATATTAATATGTTATATTGGTTATCAATTAATTTATAACTACTTCCACAAAATCTCCTTTATATCCTTTTTATAGATACAACTTTCTGTAGTTAGCTTTAATTTTCCTCAGTGAGTCACAGTCACTTCTAGTTCATATTGTTGTTGCCGGTTTATGGCTCTCTCATTTATTTATTTCTGTATAAACACTGACTGGCGCTCATTTTATTTATCAGTTCCTTTACTCTGGATTTGGATTATATTCTAGACCGGGATTTGTTGAAGATTTGTGGAATTTCGGTTGAGGCTAGGAGTTGGGAGTTGGAAGCTGGGGAGCGCTCTCATGAAGTTGCCTTTGACAGGTTAACCTTTCAACAGGATAACAGGTTCCAGGGTCCCCAGTTAACCTGATTACTCAGGCAGGACGCACCAAATTGAGTATAATTTCTATTTTTTGTCGAGACCAGCCACGCGCCTTTCGTATGCCAATTTTTCCATTTCCATTCAGGTCGCCTCTTTTCGTTTTTTTTTATATTTTTTTTCTTTGGAAATTATGCAAATCGAGCAACATAAAAGCGCAGACCAAGTGCAAGAACTTGGCCCACAACAAGCATACATACGATCTGCAGGTCAAAGACTGTCCCCCCCTCAGAATTCCCGGCCCACTCGTCTCAAGTTTGTCTACAAATGTGGATTTACTTAATCAAGTATTTATGTTGGCCTACAAAAGTTAAAATTATGTGGTGCCCATAGAGTGGCCGTCGCCTGTCGTCCGTCCAAGTCCCTCTTGTCCCTCGTCGCAGAAGGGAAATAAAAAAGCAGTCAGTAGGAGATGGCTTTAAGTGTAAGGCTGTAAAAATACCCTGTAAATGCACCTCTTATAAACTATAACCTTTATCCGAAATATAACCATAAGAATAGCCATAAAACTATTATAAAGCATTTAAAATATTTGTAGATTTACTCAACATTCGAAATATATGTTTTCAGAACAAAGAAACTTTTAATACATTTTTATTTATTTAAGAAAATGCATTAAATCAATACTTGCTTGATTATTAAACACCAATTTAAATTTAAGGCCGATAGAATTAGAGATTTTGATATTTTATATGGAAACATCTAATTTAAATCGATAAATATCGATTTCCAGCACTAATCGTCACATGTATTTTTTTTAGGTTTAATTACATATATTTATATGATACAGCTCCCTGCTTACGCTTTTTAAAACACAATAATATTTGTTAGTGTTAGAAAAATGCCAAAATAAATCGATTTAAAATCGATTAGCATTGAAAACTTCGATTACTTCTCAGCTCTACTCCACAAAAACAGCTGTTATGCTCACAACAGTGCCGTTACTCGTTTAATCTCTCATTTATTAACATACTTCAACAACATACTATCAATGGGTATCATAAAATCCAACAACAGGAGGAAAATATGTACTTCGTTGGCGGCGGCGTCTCAACCGAAAACTCTCAAGGACGGCCAACGAAATTGAAAACTTTTTTAATACCCGTGGCCGTCGTCGTCCTGGCTGCAGCAGTCAAAAGAGGGAATCGACGGAGCAAATGTGTCAGGATTCGAATTAGAATTAGAATCGGTGCAAAGGGGGCAGCCGCGTCCCAATCCCCCAGGAGAAGGGCACACACTTTTCCCAGAACCTAGAGCCATTTGGTTAACAGTTTCTGTTTGACTTTACAATTAGTTGGCCGGCTCGGCTGCGCCCTGGGGAAGTCTTTTGTTTCTGCACGGCTTTCGATTTGCTCAGTCGGTCGAAAAGATGCAATAACAGATGGCCTTGGTCGACGGGACAGTATGGAACGCGAGTGTAAGGAGCTGGTCACTAAGGTGGCTTACAGAATATAGTAACCGTCGGTTTTAATTATCTTTAGAATTAATTGTATAAGAGCTTAAAAAAAGCAATTCAACGATTAAAGTAACGATTAAAGAAATGAGTAAGAAGATCGAGTAAAAAACCAGTAAAAGAATCAAGTAAGAAAACCGAGTAAAATGAACATGTAAAAGAAACGAGTAAAAGAAACGAGTAAAAGAAACGAGTAAAAGAAACAAGTAAAAACCGAGTAAAAAACAAGTAAAAGTAACGATGAAAAGATTGATTTAAAAAAAAACTAGTAAAAGTAACGTGTATAAGTAACGAGTTGAAAAAACTAGTAAAAGTAAAAAGAGAAAATAAGGAGAAGAAACTTAACTCGCTCTTATGATTTAGGAATAAGAACTAATAGAATTATAGACTTCTAACGCAGTGTAATCGGCTTTGCCATTTTTCGACCTGCTATCCCTTCTATTGTTCTATTGAATAATTGAAGCTTTTCAATCCTATTTAATTAAGCAGCCAGAAGCTTGTCGTTCTCGTCGGCCACAAAGATGCGTAGATGGATGGCCAGGTTTTTGTTTTGGGCGCGTGTTTTACCGATTTCGGATTTCCTTGGACTTGGGATCCTTTGGTCTGCTGGCCACAGACAGGGCAATAAAGCCAAACTGCGTGAGGGGATGGGCTCCATGGGCTCCGCTCCTCCGATAAGAACACCAACTAAAGTGAATTGAATTTGGATTAAATCGAACGCATGTGCGTGTGTGCAGGGCCAGCGATAAGCACTCGATACTCGATGAACAATGAAATTTCATTTTCTCGGAAGCAAGTAGCAGGCAGGCAGCAGGACTAGAACCAGAATCAGGACCTAGACACTCGGGGAGCACTTTGCCACTCGTCCGGGGGCAATTAAAAAATAATACACGGCCAGCAAACTGTGGCTCTTTGTTGGCCCCGGTCACGACAGCCCGTTCACATCAATGCCAAAAGGCTGGGCTCAATCATCGGCCAAGACCAGATCCAGTTTGCAGACTCCCAGCTGACTGGCATCCCGGCACATTGGGTCAAATTTTGTAGGGTTTTGTGTCATAAAAATTACAAAATATTTATAAATACAAAATCTAGAGACCTAGACATCAGTGTCTTAAAAAAAGTGATTAAAAATGCATTAAATACTTACAGTATATTATCTTAATTTCGTCTGATTTTAGGGAACCTCCTTCCACTGTCTAAAGTCAGTGTAAAAATAGGCAAAGGCACGTTCGCTAGTGATGCGAACAAGTGTGTCCTTCCCACTCCGCCTTCCATGATTGATTTGCATAATTGGCAGACTCGGCGACAAAGTGGATTAGAGTCGCCCTGCCCAGCACACACTCCACATTTACAATTTCGCCTTTTATATTGCCAAAAAAAAAAAGAAAGCAACACATTTGAGCAGACGAAATTAAGGCGAAAATAATTAACAATTCCATTCCATGAGGGCCAGCCGACGAAAAAAAAAAGAGTCAGACAGCAGAGACGTTTGCGATTAAGTGAGTAGAAATGACCATTAAATCGCACATTAATGTTGGATTAAACAGTATGGGCAATATTATTCCATTCTTACAAATATTTGCAATTAATTTGGGAGCTAAGATTGTTAATTACTTGCTTTTGGATACATTTTTAATTTATTTAAAAAATAATAAGAGATTTTTGTGCCTTCCCTGCTTAGTAACCTTGGTAATCATTGGCCAATCAGTTGAATAATTAAGCATGTGTCCCTAATTCTCGATGTACTGCATATATGAGCCTCATAAAATGCAAATTGTTGCAAATTTAATACTTCATTTTCTGCACTCCTTGATATGGCTTGAAAATGTGTATTGTAAGCTGTGCAAATCGCTCGACAAAGCCCCCGTGGGCGGCCAACTAATGAAGTGCATAATTTACAAACGATTACGATTCCCTTTACCCTTCGTCCTGCGGCCCTTCCATTTGCATTTGTCTGGGAATTAAGTGATCAGAATTTGTTGCCTGAAACAGACACGGGCAGGGGCAAGGGCATGGGGTCCATGTTTGGGCGTATCTGTTCATATCTGGGTACTACTTAAGACCCATAAAGATGTGCATATTTTTTAGGCAATTACCAAAAGTTGGCGTCGACTTTGGCGTACGTCTTTGTGCTGATGTAATGCATGGCGGGCCAAATTATGATGTCGTTAATAGAATTTCTAAGCTCTGGCCCTCTTTGATGTCAGCTTTCGGGGCACTTGTAAGGTTTTAAAGTGCCACAAAGGACACTTTTTAGGATCTATTAGGTAGAAAAACTTGTCTAAGATATAAACAGTAATACCTGTTGCATCCACCGACTAAACACAAGAAGTAATCTAACAAAACCCTACAAACAGTTGCCCAAGTAACGACAAAGTGCAAGTTTGTAAAATATTTAAGACAAGGGACACCCAAAGCTCAGAGCCTTGACGACACTTAATCCTTTTTAAAAAAGTTTGCCCAACTAATTGAGCACACAAATCAAATGGCGGCCAAAACCGCATTAGGCCAAAACGAAAACAAAGCGAAAAGAAAGCGCCGCCAACGACGATGGGGGCCCAACAATAACAGAGACTAATTAAAACAATAACAAAGAATCAGCGACGAGGGAAACAAAAGTTTGAAAAGGCCTTTGGGTAAGAGAAAGAGAGTTACGGAGGTAAGAAAGCTACCTAAGCCCCAAGAGCTTTGTCAGTTTTGAATTTTTAAAGAGGCGCCAAAAGTTTGGAGAGCTTTAACACAAAAGCTGTTTCTTAAAGTCGAATGGCCACACTGTATTCAAGCATTGCCATTTGAATTTAAATATATAATTTAAAATTAAATATAAACAAAAAGTAAGTAAGAAACCTAATTTCTAGCTATGTACGTTGTACAGAAATATTTTAGGCTTTAGTTTATATATTTTGTATTTTCTCTGTAGGGATTATTCTGAAAAATGTGACCTGCATGGCACCTACTTATAAGAATGTTTTTACTAAATGTTGTAGCTTAAAGCTACGTACTCAGACACGCGAAAAGTATTCCTAAGCATTGAGTCAAAACGAGAGGTCAATAATCACAATAGTCACTGCTTAGGAACACTTTTCGCGTGTCTGAGTACGTAGCTTTAGCTCTTATAATCCCTGAGATCCAGTGGTAATACTATTATTTAGTATGACCATCGCCGTAAGACCCACAGAGGAGGAAAGTAACGCGAGCTCTTTAATTTTGGCAGATCGCTAGTTCCATATCTTATAGTTCTTGAGATACTTATCAAGAATTTAAATACTTTATAGGGCCTGAGGTGCCTTCTTATATATTCAATAAACCCAAACCCATACCATCCAAATAAATAACAGTTTTATTTTAGTAGTTTGCCTTGGTTGAACATTTACTTGCGCACATACATGTACATACATACATACCACACTCAATAGATGTATATGCGTAATATTCAATGGATTTACTTCTGCTAATTTGATTTACTTATATGAGAACTTTTCTAGTAAATACTGCAATAGCACTAAACAAAAATTCACTAACTTAAAAACAATTGATGGAAATATATGATGCAAAAGTTTATCGTAAGTATAATTGTAGTTTTTTGCTGCTTTTTTTTCGAAAAAATTAATCATGTAATAATAATAATAATAATAAAAATAATAATAAAAGAAACACAGACATTTGTAGGACACTTAAACATAGTGGATCGAGACCCGAAGTGCTTTCAAAATGTGGCTCTGCTTTTTTGTTGTGTGTATAAATTACAATTAATGATTTTTCGGGTTGTTTTGGTTTCAGTTTGGGGGAATAGCATTACAGCGTACATATATCGGATTGAGGACTCTCCGGTTCTTAAGTTTCCAGGTCCAGGCTCCAGGTTCCATGCTCCAGTTCCCAGACTCCAGCTTACGTCTCCTTCTCCTTCTTCTGCTTGAACTTGTTTTTAAGCAGGCCTGGCAACAAGGAGGCGCAGGCGCAGATCATCAGGATGCCCATGGAAGTCCAGGAGAACGCCTCACTCGAGCTGGTCATCTTCTGGAGGGTCTTCCCCGCCTGAATGGCAATGACCGATGGCGGTGCCACACCGCAAAAGGTTCCCAGGGCGAAAATGTGCAGCGGCACCCCAATCACCGGCGACGCCAGGTTGATAAACCAATTTGGCAGGATCGGTGTCATGCGCAGGAATAGCATATAGTTAAACAGACTGTCCCGGTACTCCGCCACGTGCTTGGACCACTCGCTGGTCTTCTTCGGCCAGAAATGCCGGATCAGGCGACGTCCCACCAGATTGGAAAGTGTGTAGCACAGTGTGGCGCCCAGCGCCGAGCAGAAGCAGATCAGGAACAGGGCTATCGGGAATTTGTACAGGAATCCAAGCAGAATCGACAGAAACAGCGATCCGGGAATGGCGAATGTTTGCAGGCTATAAATGGATGATCAATTGGGTCAAGGTAACCAGTCGCAGGCGGTTTGATCTGAATAATAGCTGAAAACTTGTGTACAGTGGATGCTGGCTCAAGGCCAACTCCTGTCTTCTCAGTTTTAAAAATAAAACAAAAAAACGAGGTCCGTTAGAGCTGTAAAACCATCGATAGTGCCCTTACTCGATATTTTCGATAGTGATAGTCCAAACCATCGATAATATCGATACTATCGACAAAATAAAATGGGTTTAAAATATTTACTTTGCTTAAACAAACCAAATTAAATGGCATAATCTATATAAGATTTTATGTAATAAAAAAAATGAACGAAATTTTATCACAATTACTGTCTATATAGATTTTCTATAAAGATAGTTTTTGATATTAATGATTGGAAATTAAAGAAAAATGTTTTGATCCGTTCTTAAGAATATACAAATTTAAGATTATATTTATTGGCAACAACTTTTATACGAATTCACTGATTAACTGCTAACGCGATGTATCGATGGTGAAAAAGAACAATCGATAGTGACGCGGAGCACAGCATCATCGATAATATCGATAGTATCGTCGATAATTTTACAGCTCTAAGGTCCGTAATAATCTCAAACAAAATTACATTTTTAAAGGTTTTAGGTTCCTAATAAAATCAAATTAGGTACGTAAACAACTATCCATTCTTAAATTCGAAGATAAAATAATGTTTATCCTACATTCTTCCCTATAAAATGAATTAATTTCTCCCCAAGTTTCCGCCCTTACGAGTGATCACCGTGCTTGGGATTATCGTAAGATTTGACGGTCAGTTGGACGCGTGCTCGACGGGCTGTGTGGGGCTATTAATAAACCCGAAGACCTGACAATGGCACCCCCATCGCCAGTTGTCTCGGCATCGCAACGAGACGCTGAGAGAATCCCCCGAAGAACCGCGCATCATCTGGCATCGGACCACATATTGTGCAGATGCCCGATAACGGCAACGAGCAGCACTCTCATCCTCTCCCTCCCTCTTGCGGAACACAGGCGGCACACAGCTGCTTTGAATAATTGCGAGCCAATAAAAAAAAAATAAACAAAAAGTTCCCATTTGCTTTGGCTTTTGCTGTTGATTTTGCCTTGGTTGGGGGCTAAAAACGCAATTGAATTTGTGGAAATAAAAAGACGACAACAAAAACACACATATTATGTCCAGCTCAGCTGATTTCTTCTGCGAAAACAGCAACAAACACAAAGAATGCGTCACACGACTGTCCAAAGTCGATTTGAGAGGGAGCGAGATGGATGCTACGGTCACGATGACAGTGCATTAGGGTGGCCCAATAACTGTCCACAATCCGAAAAAGATCATTTTAAGTTAATTTGTAAAATTTGTATAGCATTGATTATTGCTGGTAAATTAATTAATTCACCCATGCGTATACTTAATATATACAAAATTAAAAAACCTAGCCTAGGTCAGGTCCACCCTGGGAGTGCACGGAGAGCAGCGATAGTGAGTGCGTGTGGGAAGACAAGTATTCAGAGTGCGAGAGCGAGTGCAGGCGACACCTACATATCAGCTGTGCTGTGCGCACGTTCTGCGGTGCTGCCCCCCGCTTCCTGGTGCCATCTCGCTCGCACCCGCACGCGGTGTACGGAACTGCCCACGTAATTAATATGCACACTACATAGATGCGAGGCGATCGGTGATCGTGCATTAATTAAGCCCAATACAAATGTACGACCGACCAGCCGTGAATAGTTTGTGCTGTTCGTCCCCGTCCGTCTGCCTTTTTCGGTAATCGGGTCAAGGTTAACGTCGAACAATAGAGTTCTTATCTAATCGGTGGCCGATTCTAGACTTTCGATTTTGGGTTTTCGATTTCCGATTTTCGGGTGTTTGTGTTGGAAAAGGATACAATACGTAGGCGACCACGACGCCGAACATCACTTCGAAGTAGTACATGTCCTTGTAGCGATCGAGGACCTTGGCCAGCATCTTAGCATCTTGAATATCACGCGGTATTTTCAAATGTTGTTTTTCCGACCTGCGGAGGAGAGTAAGAAGAGCAACAAGTCGGGGTGTAAACACTTTTGGTTTGCTTATATGGGTGGCAAGTGGCGTGACTTGGCTTATGTGTGTGTGTGTGTGTGTGTGTGAACCCTCTCGCTAACAGTGTTGATAATTCCGCCATTTTCCAGCTAAATCTGGCTATCTAATAGATAAAACATTCCTAAAGAGAAAGATCTGCAATTTTCAGCTATTTTTTTAGTTTAAATAGATTAAATTCTAAATTTAAACTTGTCAAGGTATTTGAAGGAACTGTAATTTAATGCCAGTATTTAGACTATATAAAATATGATAATGATAACATATTTCTTCTCAAAGATATTATAACCCTTAGCCATATATAGCTATTTTCGTATTATTTAAATATTGAAGCATCTGCTATCTTTACTCTCACAAGACCCCCTCGAATATGGGCAGGCACACATTAGAGATAGCCCAAAGATAACCAATTTTATAATGCCATAAAATTTATATTGATGTAATCATTATAATCATTCGGTAACTATTGCAGTTGCCTTATAATTTTATATGCGCATATCTACAAAACGGTAAACAAAACAGTCTCAAAAGCAAAGTATCGGTTAGACAGATAAGGAAAATTTCACAACATCATCAATTAACAACAAAGGAAAAACAATACAAGGAACATAAGAAGGGGGGCGCTCAACCCCTTGATACTTCTAAATAAATGTGAAATCACAAGTTGCGAGCGGACAGAAAAAAAATTAAAGAGATTATACGATGAGTTGCGAATTTCATGCAAATTAAAATTCAACGAAATTGATATTATAGAGAACATGTTTGGACTCCCAAGATTATGTGATTACGTATTGTTAGGCACGTTTGCTGATTAGTAGTTTTTTTTATGAGCAATCAATCTGAGTACTGAATTTGCACTTGCTTAGTTAAGGGAAAAAGTATTTCATGAAACCTAAAGGCATTATTTCTGAGATATCTTGAGGGTCCATGAAGTATTTATTAATGAAGTTATTGCTGGCAATATTTGGGTATTCTAAGGTTGTACTTTTTACCCTTTAGTGTTTTAATTTTTTTGTATAATAATAAAATTTATGTAAGTTATTATATATTAGGTTTTTGTTTGGAAAGCACCACAGATACCATATCTAAATACAAAGAATAGTTATTATCATCGACAGTTTTCACGCTGGAGAGATAGTTCCCTATATCTCTACAAAAATATCTCTATAGATATATATTTTAAAGCTTGACAACTAATTTGTAAAAATAAATTGCGACTTTAAGGGGATTTCTTTGGAAACAAAGACGGGATCCCCATGCCGTGACGAATATTCATGAGATTATTACTGCCATTTGCTGGGTGATGTGATCTAGCTACTTTTAGCGGATCATTCTGCGGTATCTCTGCTCGCAAATCAAGCGAGACCTGCGCACACACAAACACTGGCACACCCGCTCGACTTTTTTTCTTTTTTTTTACACCTCTCAGGTGCACCAATGCGCTGGGGACACATCAGACGTGGAGCCAGGGCTCTAATTGATCCAACTTACGCGTTCAGCTCGGGGAATATGGCGTACACATAGCACATGGTGGCCAGGCTAGCCACGAAGATAGCCGCCACGATGACCAGGGACTTCTTGGTGGCCTTTTTCTCGTCCGGCGACATGGCCTGCTTTTGTGGCGTGGCCTGTTGCTGTTGCTGCTGCTGCTGCTGCTGTTGGGGCTGATCTGGCTCCTGCTGCTGCTGCTGATGTTGTAGTTGCTGCTGATGCTGCACCTGCTGACCCTGCGATTGGTCCTTCGGTGGTGGCTTGTGCCTGCCATTCCGCAAATTCAGAGCGCTGCCGCCGTTTAGCTTTGGCATCTTATCGGAGGTGTCTGGAACAACAGAGAATGAGGTGGTTATTTCACAGATTAGACACTACTTAAAGGTTAAACACCGTTGTTCCCCTTCATCCACCTCTTCCTCTTGCCCAGCTGATAAGCCAAAGCAGAAGAAGAAGAAGCAAGAACCAAACTCACCCACACTATTGCAGCAAGACATTGCGGTTAAAAGAACAGCGCACAAAACAGGAACACAATAAAAAAAAAACAACAGCTCGGCTTTAATTTTACAAACACAATTTTTGACTCATTTAGCGTCTAAGCAATTTATCAATTGTTGTTATTCGCCTCTGTGTTTGTGTGTCTGCGCCCGCGTGTGTGTGTATTTGCGCGCCAGCAATAGTTGTTGTTGTTGTTGTTCTCCTCTCTATCCGCGTGCGTCAGTGTGTGTGTATGTATTCACAGCGAATTCAATCAATATTGTTATAAAAAATAAAAAAAAACAATAAATTGCCAAACTAAATGTTTAGACAATGCAGTCGTGTTTTTGATGGGTTATCCGTTTTTTTTCTTAGAACTAGGAATTTTGAGAAAACACTCGAGACGCGCGCTCTCGGTGAAAAATAATAAATTTAACTATTTAATTTCGAGGACAGTGTGGCCGCATCTACTACCCAGCTAAATACCAAACTCTGAATAAAAATATCAAGAAAATGCCACACTGAAGCTGATTGCGGGTCCGAGACCATGGAGTGAAACTTCGCTAGAAGGTTTCGTTCAGTTTGGATTTATTCAAATATTTAATTCAAGGCCTTAATTTAATTTAATTGAATTTAAAACGTTCAGATTATACTAAAGAAAGTGTATGTATTTTGCATATATTTACAAAAACAATTTCTATGATGGTCCGTTCGCTTATCGATAAAAGAACAAGTTTAACAAACGTTAATTGTTTTTGGGGTAAAAAAAATTAATGGGAACTCCACTTAGTCTTAATGTCTAGGCATCCGCTGCCGTCTTGTTCTTCAGCTGACGGTACAGTGCAATCATCTTGTTGCGCTCGCTTTCAAGCATGGAACGTGTGGCCGCCGGGAGATCCCTTCGCTTGCCCTTCATCTGTGCCTTGGTGGGCGCCTTGAAGGGCACTTTAGACTTGGCCGCCACCTTGTGCCCGCTACCTTCTTGCTGCCCCTGATCCGCCTCGGCTGTGACGGGATTCAGGATGGATTTCAGGAGGAGATTGGATTTGCGTCCCGGCCGTGGCACTGTCTCGTTCTTCGGCGCCTTTCGGGGCAGCGTCTTTAGCGATGGCGGCGCGTGTACGATTTCACCGAAGGCGACAACATCTTGCTTGTATTCCGCGGGCGGGGCGCTCAGCTTGTTCTCGGTATCCACCTCGTCCTTGGCCTCCTTGTAGGCCCGCTTTACCAGCTCCCTGCTGGTCTTGGCATCCATTGTGGGCTTCTGGGGGGCATTGGCATTGGGCTTTCTCCGACCCTTTTTGCCAGCCGCAGCCATGCGATGCTCCTTTTGTTTCTGCTTTAGCAGCTCATCAATCTCGTTCTTGGGCCTCTTCTGGACCGTAATCTCTCCCGTTTTTGGGTTCCTAATCACATTTACGCCATACTTGGCTTCGTACTGAGCCTCGCGCACCGAGGCACTGGTGATGCGATTCACACGACGCAGGTAATCCTCGTCCGTTTCGCTGGCAAACTGTTTGATATTTCGTATTTCCTTGGCCGAGGTAGAGGCGCCGCCGCCCTTGGTCTTGCCTCCTAGCGACGATTTAGGAATATCCTCCTTGCCTATGGTGCCCAGCTTCACCTTCTTGCCGCTTTTGGTGGCATCGGCCAGCTGCTTGAACTGACGGAACTTGAAGGACACCTGCTGCTCGTCCTTCTTCTCGGGCGGATGGTTCGTTACTTTGGAGAGTCTGCAATGGACATAATTGGTGTGGTTTTAGTTGCTATTTCAAAATGATTATAGCTGATGTGGGTACTTTTTCTCCTTCTGCTCCAGCTGTTTGAGGGGATCGCGAATGCCGTGGTGCTTGCGCACTGGGATTTTACGTTTTCTAGCCATTATTTCTGCGTTGTTCGTTCCGAACTCGTGGTTTTATTTACAAATATTACGATGACAGCAGGGGGGAGTCTATCGATAGTGTTATCGGTTGTAGTATCGGTTGGTTGCAAAAACTATCGAAAATGGCCACATTTATTTTAAAAAGAATTAAAATTTTTATTTAAAAATAAAACAAATAATTAACCCTTTGTTTAATGTTTATTTTAACGGTAATTTTCTATTATACGGGCCCCTTCCAAAAAATTTAAAAAAAAAAACCATAGATAGGGGGTGCTTCAACATACTTTTGGGTATAAAAATTTTGTTGGGGACGCTCTTAGTTTAGTCACAATAAATCTTTAAAGTTTAGCCAAATTCCCATACAAAATCCGCAGCAAGCACGCACACTGACAAATTATGAATACACAAAATTCAAGCGCTTGTCTGTGTGATCGTCGCGGTAAAGTTGTCTACGAAGCTTAAAATGTTTGTCAAATTGTGCTTAGCGTAAATACTATATATGTCGACACTTTGCACACATTGAATACATTTATGCGTGAAATATAAATAAAACAAACTTAAAACAACTTAAAATACGTAGTAATTAACGACTTTTTAATTTAAAAAAAAATTAATTAGGACTACTAAAACAAGCGCCGGCGGCGAAAAATTTTTTTGAAAAAAGAAATCGCGCTGTTTTAAATTCTCCCTGACCTTATGATCACAGCAATACTCTTCTCTTACCTCATCAAACTATATGTTCTTTACTATAAAAGTCGTTAATTACTATGTATTTTACGTTGTCAACACTTCGTTTTATTTATATTTCACGCATAAATGTATTCAAAGTGTGCAAAGTGTCGACATACTCGTATATAGTATCACTAACCATACAACATATAGACCTCTCATTTCATACAACGAAAATGGACACAAAAACTTTTTAGCGACAGGCCCCGTCGCTCTCTCGCGGCTCTCTCTCTCTCTTCGCTCTCTCATTCTTATGACGCACACTGATTGCGAGAGTTCGCTCGTCGCAGAGTCGCGCAACTTGAAGAAGGGTGCACCTGCGCTTGAATTCTTCTTTATATGTATGCGTGCTCATGCATTCACGAACACGGGTGCATGTGTGCGATCATTTCATTTCGGCCCAGCAAGAATATTTGGTCTTTTGCTACTTTTCATACTAGGTACCCTAACAATATGGGCATATTCACTATTGGGTTAATGTTAAAAATAAGAATGTTATATGTTATAATATATTTCTTAATGTTTCAGCATACATTTCATATTTGTTTACAAATTCAAATCAGTGGCAGCAGTGAAAATACATATATTACTTACATACACCTGTGTTTACAACAATATTAACAAATTTTTGGAAATTTAATCTAAATTAATTTGATTTAAGTTTTGAAAAAGTCTCAAATCTACTGTTTAACACAGGTGTATACATATATGTATATGTGTGTATATTTATCGGTAACTAATTCGAGCGGCGACTTTTAAATAAGAAAAATATTTAAAAATGTATACAACTAGATCATTAAATAACAACAATAAGCCAATGAATAATGAAAATAATTTAATCATTTGTAAACAAATATGAAATGTATGCAAAAATATATTATAACATATAACATTTTTATTTTTACCATTAACCTAATAGTGAATATGCTCATATTGTTAGGGTACCTAGTATGAAAAGTAGCAAAAGACCAAATATTCTGCGAA